>CAKNXH010060093.1:60110-89359 GCA_932178445.1 Andricus quercusramuli
TCAACTGATCACATTTGTTTTCATGACGCTCATAAAAAGCTGTCAAATATCCGATCAGTCGATATGAATATAGGTGCACCCTCAACACTGTGAACACGTTACTCAATGTTTTTTTGTTTTTTTAAAGTTTAAGTTTAATATAATAACATTGTGACTCAATATGTGCCCCCTGCACCCCCACCAGGGCTGCGCCCTGGACCCCCCGCCCCCCGCGCCGACGACCACCATATCGTATTTTTCATTGCATTTTCATGCATTTTTTGCAAAAAATATCGTGTGTGGCATGTGCTCGAAGACATTCCACTTCACGCACTTGTAACACAATGTACTATTTTCGAATTTGCATTTATATCACCCCAAATTTGTTCGAATCCACAAACAAATAAATGCGCTTTTTAAAATTATATTTAGAGGTTCCGCAAGCCCCATGAAGTTTAACACGTATTTCCCAAAAGATTAAAAAGACGTTTTTGTAAATTTTATTCAGACTCGTCAATATTAGGTGAAACGAGTTGAAACTCAACATTTCTCTTTAGAATTAACTATAAAATAAAAGAAAATGCTTAGTTTTTAAATATCACTCCCATAAGTCTGTTTTATAGGGCCCAAAAATAACTCCATAAGTGAAAAATTGTGTTTTACGAGTTTCTGGCGCTAATTATAATTTTTTTGCGGTTTTTTAAATACAATTGTTTCCAATATAAGAAATACTACTTTTTACTGGATATTAGATGTTTACATACATTGTTTGAGCACATTATTATTGTTTTTAGCAATTTTCTCTTAAATACACTATCTTCAGAAACTTTCGGTACGATCAGCGAAAGAACTATTAAAAATCACAGCTGACAATTAATAAATAAACAATAGAGAGAATAATTTTTTAAACAGTCTTTCTTTTGGTGAATATATTATTCTGAAATGAGGCAGATATTTGAAATATTCTTCAAATTTTTTATATGGATCACATTATAAATTTAAATTTTCCTTGAAGTACTTACTGAGAACTAAAAAGTCAACAGAAAACTGAAAATTGCACAAAAACCCGCAACTCTTGAGCATTACTCTATGAGAAGATGGTCACAAACCATAATACATGGTTTAAACAATTATTTTTGTTAAATTGCATTAATTTTCACCTGGCTCTAAGTGAAAAGTTGACAAAAAGTGGAAAATTTCGGGGAAAAAACCGCAACTATCTAGCATTACTATAGGATAAAATACATAATTATAAGCAATAATAATTTGTTTCAAAAAGCATGTTTGTTAAGTTTCAATAATAATTACCACACTGTAAGTGAAACGAAGACAAAGAGTTGAAAATTTCAGAAAAAAGCAGCAACTTTCTAACATTATTCAAATTGCTTAAACAAATATGTTTATCAACTTGAATTAATTATTAGCTCATTATCACTTCAAAGCGGACAAAGATTGGAGAAGTTTAGAAAAAACTGCAACTTTCTAGTATTATTCCAAGATGTAAAAGAATAAAAATGCAATTGATTATTGCCTCGCACTAACTGAAAAGTTGAAAATCAGTTGAAAAATTCAGAAAAAACTGCAGCCTTGTAATTTTACTCTAAGATAAAATCTATATAAACAATAATAAATTGTTTAAATAATTTATTCAAACATCTGATTATCAGTATAAAGTAATACTTCATGTATTAGAAACAATGTTTAATAAAAGAATCCTCCAAAAAATAATGGCGCCAAACATTCGCAAAATCCAATTTTTCACTCATGGGGGTTTTTAGGACCCTAACTTATAAGTCTAAACTTCAAAAATGATTTTTTTCGTATTCTATGGCTATTTGATTACAAAGATTTTGAGGGTCAACTCGATACACCTAATATTGAAGATTCTGAATAAAATTTACAAAAAAGTCTTTTTTCTTTTGGGAAATACGTGTTAAACTTCATGGGGCTTACAGAATCTCTAAATAGCACTTCTTTAACGAATTAATTTTTTTGTGTATTTGAAGAAATTTGGGGGCGATATGAATGAAAATTGAAGACAAAAAAACACAAACTTTTGCACCATCCTTGTCCACATAGACTGTGGCTCGACCCCCCCCCCCCCCCCTCAACTGTTCTTGTGGTATATGTATGGCCCCTTAAGGACCATGGACCAAATAGGAAATTTAAGTGGCATAGGAAAGGGTTTTCGTCATATTGTCCCATCTTGAAATATTTTGTAGTTCTTGATGCCCTGATTAAAATTGCACTTGCAAAAAAAACAGGAATAATAAAAATAAATAAGAGCCGTGTTCATTAGAGGAAATTAATGCTACACGTGAACTTTTAGAATTGCATTGCTCGAGAAATGGATTTTCGCGAACAAATTAAGTCACATGTCAGATTTTTGAGAGATTTCAAAGTTTTTTTTTTAAATACTCTACTGCGTAAAATTCCGCATCGATCCCTCGAGGCAGATGCCCTATTTTTTGTTTTTATAACATGATTTATTAACAAACAGTGCAAGAAAAATACAATGTCTCAATGTATTATTTTTACTGTTTCTTTACACAAAGAAAGTACACCAGAAATCAATAGAGCTCGATGCACAGACACAAATATAATAAAAATTAATTGTTGAAGCGACAATTTCAATTTTTATTAACAAATTATATAAAGTTTTTCGTTACATTCGTATATTCTTTAAAAATGGTATTTTACCAAACTATATGAAAAATATGATATTGTTTACATAATTTGTAAATAGCAATTGAAATTGTTGATTTCGAATCAATAATTCCAACCAGGTAACATCATATAATTATTCGTAGGATATTTTTGTACAAACAAAATTAATTTTTTCTTAGGAATATGCGAATATAAACGCAATTGGTTATATAATTTGTTAATAACAATTGAAAAGTTTGAATTAGAATAAACCTTTCCAGCTAGATAACAGCATCAAGTTATTTGTAGCATGTTTTAATCAGCAACAGTATTTTTATGATTGAACAAACAAATATAACGCAATTATTGAAATAATTTGTTGATAAAAATTATGAATGTTTTTGTATAGCAACTTTCTTATTTGAAAAAACATTCTGAAGTATTTGAAGATATTTTTTATGCAGAGAATATTTAAACGCGGAAAATTTCGATCGATATCTATTCGTTTATAATAATAAAATTGTTGCTAAAACTATTTTTTTTTTTATTATATTCGTGCATGCGTATAAATTACGATTGATTTTTGTGATGCACTTTGCTTGTTAACGAAAACAAAAAAAAAAATAATACATTGGGAAATCATACTTTCCTTGCATTTTTTATTAACAAAACATTTTACACAAAATTAAAATAGGAAATCGGCCTCGAGGGATCGATACGAACTTTTGTGAAGAGTATTTTTAAGAAAGAGCTTGAAAATCGCTCAAAAAATGCGACCTGTGGCTTAATTTGGCGACGAAAATCCATTTCTGGACCACTGTGAATTGTAAGAGAATAACTTTAAAAAATAGCACAAATGAACATTTGTGCTTTTTTTATTTATTATGATGATGATTTTTATAATGTTACTATATTTGAAACAAAAGGAGTAGGTGTTGCACTTCTATTTAAGAACAATTGATTTTTATAAAGTTATTATTAAGTTTTCTGAATAATATTCCACGTTTTATAGTATTTCATTTTATTAAATTTGAAATAGAAAACGAAATTATAATCTGCAAATAGAAATGAGTTTCGTTTTTTAAAAACTTTTTTATCAAAAATGTATAATTAAAAACAATTTATACAGGCAGTAAAGCGAGTGTAAGGGTAAATGGGAAACTGAGCGACTGGTTCGATATTATGCAAGGGGTGAAGCAAGGATGCGTTATGTCCTCGTGGCTATTTATCATATTCATGGATAAATGTCTAAGAACTGCCCTCTTCGACGAAGAAGGTGTAAATCTCGAAACCGTCAAGGTACGTGGGTTAGCTTTCGCAGATGACAAGATTCTTATGGCAGAATCAATCGAGGACTTGCAAAGAATGTTGAATAAACTAAATACAAGCATGGAGAACATGGGCCTCAAAATTAACGTGAATAAAACGAAAATCATGGTGTTTGAGGGAAAAAGCGAGAAAACAATGTGCAACATTGTCCTAAATGGTGAGGGATTAGAACAAGTTGACAAGTACGTATATCTGGGTAGCCTATTCACTAGCGACGGAAAAATAGATGGGGAGTTAGATAGGCGCATAAATAAGGGTAAGCAGGTTATCGGTAGAGCAGGATCCATCCTCAGAAATAAAAACATATCAAAAAAAGCTAAAATGGCCATACATAACTCTATTTTCGTACCGACTGTACTATACGGTAGCGAGACATGGACCTGTCAAGAAAAGGACAGGAGCAAAATCAACGCGATCGGCATGAAACCTCTCCGCATAATATGCGGGAAAACACTGATGGACAAAGTCAGAAATGAGACAATCCTCAAAGAATGTGGTACACAAGAGACACTAGTTGACATATGGGAAAGAAATCAGCTAAGGTGGTTCGGACATCTTGAAAGAATGAAAGATGAACGACTGACGAAGCAAGTGTATAAAGGTAAAGTAAATGGTAGAATGCCCAGAGGTAGACCGCCGAAAGAATGGTCAGAATCTGTGAATGAGACATTAATCCGAAGAGACGTAAGAAGCCATAGGAACAGAAGAGCTTGCGTGAAGAAATGCATGGACGTGAAAGAAGCTAGAGTAGTATGCCAGGACAGAAATGTGTGGCGACAAATAGTTTGTAAACAGAGTGACAATAGTGTGAATGGCGCCTGAAACAGAGACTTTGGATACTAATGGGCCCAAGTGGGGAACCATACATAACAATTTTGTGAGGTTCCTCACTTGGGGTGATCGCTAGAGAGATTGATCAGCAACCTGGGTCGGAGCAGTGTTGCGGAATGAACGTGTCATCTAAATAAATTACACGAGAATTCCAGATCGATCTAAAACACCTATCCCTAACACCTATAAAACTCCTATATACCTTATGCCCATATACCAACCTACTCTATACCTATTCACCTGTTTACTATTCCCCAACCGAGCAAGTCACGCCTACCCCGAAAGGGAAATGGCTTAATGGTATAATAATAATAATAATATTAGGTTTTTCAATAATTTAAATATGTTTGATGAACATAACCTGTACCTTAATTCGTTGAGTTACATTGATTGGATTGTAAAGAATGGAATTCACTTGTTGACTTTCTGACAGAATAAAAGGAATATCTTGCATGATTTTGCTTGAATTTCACATCACTAATTATAAATAAATCTATACTGTTTACTAACAAATCCAAGAAACAACAATCATCGACATTTCGCAATAATATGAAATATGACAGCCGACCAGCCGACAATAACAAATGTAGTTCAAATTTTTGCCAGTTGATCGAGCTAGCATCGCGCGCCAGATTTAAATCAGGGTTTCCACTCACACCCTGGAAATAAATTGCCTTACCATTCCAGGTTTTTCCAGGTATCCCAAGTCTTTTTCAGGCACCATTTATCATTGTACGGAGTTTTCCAAAAATATTTCACATTTTTCGAAAGAATCGACGCGGAATATGTATACAGTTTCGCTAGTTTATTATAAATAATTCTTTTTCTTCAGTTTTTTGGGATTCAATTAATATGTTTAGTTCAGAAAGTTTTGACAAATCATATTACAAGATATTCCTAAATATATTAACACCATAGATGGAATAAGTAATTAAATAATAATAAGAACGTTATTATTAATAATTTCTTGAATTTGTGTCTTCAAGTCCATGAATTTGAATAATAATTCAAAGAAATTTTTATTTTATCTTTTTATGCTTAAAATTCATTACATATTTAGGTAAAATTAATGTGAAAGCTATATTGAATTCAATTGGAGCCGGTTCAAATTTCCAACTTATCAAGTAAAAATATTGCATTTTCAACAAGATAGATGAATCCTGAACCAAATAGTTGAATTTTCAACCAAAAAGATTAACTTATTTTTCAACTAAAGTTATACATTTTCAATTGAAATGATCAATTTTCAACTAAAATATACGCATTTTAAGCCAAAAAGATGCATTTTTAATAAAAGAGTTTAGTTTTCAAACAAGCAAAAAATACCAATTTTCCGCAAAATACATGAATTTTCATCTAAAGAAAATAAACTGTCAACCAAAAATTGTTAAGTTAAAAATTTGTATTTCGACCAAAAAAAAGCAAATTTAACAAAAATAGTTAGTTTCAACTGGAATAGTTGAATTTTCAGTAACAAAAATTAATTTTCATTCAAAGAAAAAACGAGTCATCAACAAATAGATTATTTTTCAACTAAATACATGCATTTTCATTTAAAATTATCAATGTTCAACTGAAACAGATGAATTTTGAACCAAAAAGATGAATTTCTAATAAATTAGTTTTATATCTTCCAACCAAGTAGTTTTATTTTTAAATATATAATGATGAATATTTTACTGGAATACCTCGTGGAATACGCTTGAACTTTGAACCAAATAGTTGAATTTTTTACCAAAAAAGACGATTTTTAAACAAAATATATGAATTCTTAACCAAATAGTTGAATTTCTAACAAATACGTTTCTCTTTCAACCAAGTTGTTTTATTTTCAAATTAAAATATGAATTTTCAACTAAAATTATGAATATTTAACTGGAATACTTCAATTTTGAACCAAATAGTTGAATTTTCAACCAAAAGCATAAATTTTCTATAAAAAAAGACGATTTTTCAATAAAACGCATAAACTTTCAAAGAAATAGTTGAATTTTCAGCTAAAAAAGACAAATTTTCAACCACATAGTTGAATTTTGAATAAAAAAGATTAGTATACAACTAAAAATGGAAGTTAAATTTTCAGTTGAAAAAACTTATTTGCAGCCAAACTGAAAAATTTTGAACTAAAATTATCAATCTTCAACTGGAAGATTTCAATTTTAAACCAAAAAGATACATTTTTAACTAAAATATTAATATGCAACTGGAATAGTTGAATTTTCAACCAAAAAACACAGATTTGCCACAAAATACAAGAATTTTCAACTAACGAAAATAAATTGTCAACCCAAAATTGAACAATTAAATTTTCAGTTAAAATAATTAATTTTCAACCGAAGAGATGAATTTCTAATTAAAATGATGGAATATTCAATTGGAATAGTAGTTACATCTGAAAAAGATCATTTTTCAACCAAAAATTGAATAGTTATATTTTTGTTTAAAAAAATGAATTTTCAATAAAACCTGGAAAACAAATTTTCAACAAGATAGTTGAAGTTTCAACTGAAATAGTTAAATTTTCAGTAACAAAAATTAATGTTCAGCCAAAGAAAAAAGATTGGCTTTAATCATCTTGGAAACGGGGTACAATGTTTTCTCACCTTTAAAAAAGTTCAAAAAATACGTAAGTATGTAACTTTAATATGAGCGTAACGCTCGAGGTCACCCCCCCCCCCCTCGCCGAAAAGGTGTTACGTATTTTTTGAACGGCCCCTTATTGCACCTAGTCATTTTTCTCAGAACAATTATACATTCTCTGTATCTGCTTATTGTTGCCGGATTATGTCTGAAGCGGCCAGAACTCAGGTATACATAGTCTATACACTCAGGTATACATCTTTGAGTTTCACAAATGAAAGCCAAGTTATCGAAACTATAAACTCTCTCGGGGCGTCAAATTTCATTAGAAGTAACGAAAACTTCGAATTATAGAATATTTTTAACATGGAAAGAATAGGAGTTTTGGCAGGGCCCAACAAAAAATTTCGAATTATCGGCGGTTAGAATTATAGAAATTTCACTGTAATTAAATTTTCATTCCAAAAAGGATGAATTCTGAACAAAAATTGCAGTAGTTGATATTTCAATAAAAAATAGATTAAAATTTTTAATCAATAATCGTTAAATTCAACCAAAAACTTTTCACCATTAAATTTTCAATTGAGAAAGATTTTGAGTCAAGAGAAAGAAAAACTTGCAAACTGTTGAATGTTCAAGCAAAAAGATTAAATTTTCTATCAAAAAGAACGAATTCGCAATAAAATACATGAATTTTCAACTAAAACAAAATGAATCATCATTGTTTTTTAAATTATACTCTTGGAATAAAAATGTAAGGTTGTTCAAACATTTAAAGTACATATTGTTAAGTAAAATGTTGAAAAAAAAAAATAATTTGTCATTTATTTGAAACAAAGTCCTAATAGTCTTTTCTAAATTTATCGCAAAAGCAGGTTAAAGTAGATATGTTTCGCGACACAATTAAATTTTTATTACAAATTGAAATTGATTTCCGATTATTTATATTATATTAATTTATTATTTATCACATTCTAAATCTAATTTTGGAAAAGGGAATTAAAATTCAAGTCGTTTTTATTTAGGACCTGATAATTAAAATACTGACAGTAATTGTTTTTTGCTTATTGCACAATTCTTAATTTTAAATAAGCATAAATAAAGTTTATCGTAATACCTAATAAACGAAGTCGATTGCAATAATTACTTTTGGACAAGCTTCGCACGAAAATTCTCAGCTTAACAAAACGATATCAATATAGTTTTGAGAAATTAAAAGAAAACTATTATTATATGTATTCGTAATATCATTCATTTAATCACGGCTCTTAAAATTCTTTATGAAATAAATTTGGT
This sequence comes from Andricus quercusramuli, assembly GCA_932178445.1. Lineage (NCBI taxonomy): Eukaryota > Metazoa > Arthropoda > Insecta > Hymenoptera > Cynipidae > Andricus > Andricus quercusramuli. The sequence goes on from CAKNXH010060093.1 coordinate 68,772, forward strand.
TCTTATGTATAATTCAAAAGTCTATTTGAGTTAAATATAACTGATATATTAAGTTTTTAAAAACCACTCTAATTACAGGAAAATTTAAAAAGATTATCACAAGAAAACATTTTTATACAAAATAGAAATTGATCAACATTTTTTTGTAAAATAATAATTTATAATATAGTTTGCTGAATTTTGAAAATCAAACTCAAAGTCGAGTTTCCAATTCCTGCCTTTGATTTCTTATGTAAAGCGCTCTTTGTCCACAAACGATATTTTTCCTCGGAATAAAATTGGATTTTCTATTCCAATCATTTTCAGACATTATTCCTGCATTCTCGTAATTGAGGAGATTTGCGCGATCCTTCTTCAGTTCCAAGCCTGGATGGATGATTTTATTAGATTTTGGAACGTCATAAATAACTGCAGGTGGCCTTTGATACAAGGAAGGACTTTTCTCAGGAAGAACCGAATTTTGAATTTCCTGCCGTTGAGAATAATTTTCTGAAGATCCACTCTAAAAAAATTATTAAAATTTAATTATACAGATTTAATTCGCGCACTAGATTTCTGGATTTTTTAACATTTTGCAACTTGGAATAAATTTCTAAGACTTGACTTGAAAAAAATGGAATATTCTTAATTACAGAATTTAAAATAAGAATCTGATAATGCTTCGAGTTATTACAAGACAACATTTTGATCGATATAATTTAATTAAATCATACCTGAGGCTCCAGATTTTCTTCTTCGAGTGTGTGTAGAAAAGTCGGCGTGCTTTTCTTTCCTCCATAAAACGGATGAATGGATGCAATTCGACCAGAGGATCGGGTTTTTGGTCTAGAGGCAGCAATAATCGACGAAAAAGTCTCATCTTTTGATTTTTCTTCTGAGTCATTATTATAAGGTCCTGCTGCTCTGAGTAGAACAGGCATCATATCCCTTCTGAAAAGTCGCATTTCCTCCCCGAGGCTATCCTTTGGGCTCAAAATATTTCGCTTTCCTTTGGGAAGAACTGACTTTCGACGTCTAAATCCCATTAACGAAGTCAAAACACTTTTAAAAGACCTTTTTTCTTCCAAAGGTCCTGGGCGTCTTTAAAAGCAAGAATAATAAAGAGATTTTAATCATATGCAAAAAAATTCTCATTTATTTAAACGATTTATATAACATTTTTAAATAATTAATAGGGTGGGTTAACAAAAAAATTCGATCTAAAAATAAGTTTAAAAAATTCGTAATTCTCATAGTTTCGTAAGAATCTTCAACATTGATTTTTGTTCGTATACTACATAATGATAATAAACCCAATTTTCAAAATTTTCGTAAGATTTCAATATTTTAACTTTTTGTAGGGCAGAATCTCGTTTTTATAAACCTCAAAAAGGTAAAATAATTCTTAAAAGTTTTGCAAAGTATCATACTTTTTTGAGTATATACATAGAAACTTTCTCACACTCTAAATTTACTTTTAAAAAATTGAGAAGATTATTATTTATTATTAAAACTATTCTTTAATTGGTAAAATACGTGATTTTTATAATTCGGGAATCAACATGTGTTGGCAATTTTATAGTGTCGGATGTTTTACAATATTAGCATTTTTATTTTTAGAATCAACGTTTATCGGAATTTTTCAAATTCGGTAATATTATAAATAGTGGGGACTTTTATTCTTCGGAAAATTTCCAATTCGGGAGTTTTAAACTGTCAAGAATTTTTCAGTGACGGGAGTCACTTTTGGAAAAATCCACTCATTTTAATGTTTTTCGCAATCCATATAATATTCTCAATTTTTTAAATCTAGCAAGATTTCCATATTTTCAATTTTTCTAGAACAAAATCAAGATTTTTTTAACATGTAGGTAGAAACCGTTAAAAAAATGAGATTTGTCCTACAAAAACTAAAATGACGGAAATCTTACAAGATTTTTAAAAATCGGTAATTTTATGTAGATATAAAAAAAAATATTATCATCAAGTTTAAAAAACTCAGAGAATTAATAATTTTTCATCTTCATTTGATTCAGGGCCAAGCCATTCCAATTTTATGTTTTTTTTCTACCCACTCCAATAATCAAAACAAAAAACAGAATTATTACCTCAAGCTGTTCTTTTTATTCTTTGGCTCCAAATAAATTACATCAGGAGGATTGATGGGCTTCTCAGGTCGAAAATAAAAATCAGTATTATCATTTGACTGATTTAAGTTCTGATTAAAATCGTATTTTTTTGCATCACAATATGTCTCTTCTTTTATACGTGGAAGATCTTTAGTGGGACTGAAAATAAAAAGACAAAATAAACATGTAGATATGTAGTCGTGAAAATTTCGAATACACAATTATTTAATTGTATTATTTTTCTTACCCATAATAGTCGACTTTCTCTTGAAAAATGTCATTTTGGTTTGAACCATGGAAATTTCTTATGGAGCAGATTTTCATAAATTCATCGGCTTTTAATTCATTTTCTGCCACTTCATCAAAAGCATCGATTTGTTTTTTTTTCTCCTCGTCATCTCCAATTGATTGACTTAAATTTTTAATATTTGTAGCATAATGATCGTCAAAAAAGTCTGTTTTCTGCTCTGCAATAATAATGTGTAAAAATTTTAATACTGCATTTTAAAAGAACACTACATTTTTTCAAACACTTTTTTTTCGTTATACATTTTTTAAATAGTTAAAAAGATTATATGTTATTCTATAGTTAAAAAAATGTTCTAGAATGTTATAGAATATTCAAAAATGTTTCTGGATGTTTTGAAAATGATCTAAAAATCAGGGGGGAGTTAAAATGCTAAAATTAATCGAATCGTTTGAGCGCAGGGGAAGAAAGTAGTGGGTTGTTATCCGAAAAAAAGCAAAACAAAACAAGTTAATATCTTCTGTTCTCTCCTTTAATTTAAAAAATAAAGAGTTTTTGCTAGTGAACAATATAAGTATAATATTATAAATTTAAAAAAAAATGCTGCAATTTCTTTAGCTTGAATCGAGGGATTCACAACTCCACCAATGTACCGATAATGTACACTGACTTTGTTCTTGAACAAAAAAGATTACACGTCAATCAAAAACAGTTGCATTTTCAACGAAAAAGATGAATCTTCAACCAAAAAATGAATTTTAAACAAAGAAGATAAACTTTCAACCAAGTAGTTAAATTTTCAATCAAAATAGATTAACTTCCAACTAAAAATATAATAGTTGAGATTTCAACTCAAAAAGATTTTAATTTTAAATCAAAAACAGGTTCAACAAAACAAAAAACGAATTTTCAACTAAATAGTTGAATCCTCAACCAAAATAGATTAATTTTTGGGAAATTTCTACTCGTACCGAAAAAATCGAGCTATACTCCAGCTATTCGTACCGAAATTTCGGTACAAATAGCGAGCTCCCCTTATTCGTACCGAAATAAGTTTCGAAAGAATATTCGTACCCCACTATTCGTACCAAGAAAGATTTTTCGTTTTAGAGAGAGCAAAAATTTCAACGAAAAAGTTAATGTTCAACCAAACAGTGGAATTTTCTACCATAATAATAGAATTTTAAATCCAAAAAGACGGATTTTTAACAAAACATTGAAATTTTGAGCCGGAAAGGGCGAATTTTCTACAAAACAGTTCAAATTTCCATCCAAAAATATGCATTTTCAATTAAAAAGTTCATTTTCAACCAAATAGATGGATTTTCAACTAATAAAATGATTTTTTCTAAGTGGCTCAACTTTTTAATTTTTAACCCAAATGAAAATTAATTTTCAACAAAATAGTTAAAAAATCTTCAAACAAATAGTAGAATTTCTAAGCAAAAGAGATGAATTCGCAACAAAAAATATAATAATAGACTTTTCAATTGAAAAGAATGAACTTTCAGCGAAAAATAGTTGGATTTTTTTATTGGTTTCTGTTAATTCAGTCACACTAAAGCGAAAAAAGCACTAATTTTCATTTTTTCAGATATTTCAGAAAATTATTTTTCACATTTATATTCTCCATACGTGATGCCACCCCCCCACCCTACGACAGTGTGACATAGGTTTTGAACGGTCCAAAAATGAAAAAACTTACCTGTGTCTTTAAAAACTAAAGCATTTTTTGCCGGAGTCCGTGTGTAACATTTCGTCAAAAATTCTGCATCTGCAGTACAATGGCCACTTCGATGATCTTTTCTATTCTCCAAATTGGCCACGAGTTTCCTCACAAAATTGCGTGATTTCGAGGTCGAAGGTGATTTTGCTGAAGCCTCAAAACCTTCTTTAAATTCCCGAATCACTTCTGGAGGCAAATAAGCTTTGGCCACTTTCAAATCCTTCACGTTATATGTTCGAAAACGATGATCCTCTTGTAAATCCTGCATTGCCTTTGATTCAATTTGATTGTCTCCGATTATATTCGAAATTGATTTTGGACGAGGACTAAAAAATGCTGGTAACATTCTGCTATTCAGCTGCTTTCTTTAAATTAAACAGAAAATCAAATTTTAATTTTTAATTCAATTCTAAATATTAGATAGACTTTCATATAATTTTATAACTTTTTTGAAATTTAAAGAAACTTTTAGAATGTGTTCATCACACAATTTGAAGAAAAAATAAACAAAGAGAATCTTTGTGAAAGAAAAATTTACGTTTTGAACAAAATTAAAGATTCAAATTAAATTTTAACTTAAATCGAAGAATTAAAGTCTATTATATTTGTAATTTTATTTGAAATCTAAATATTTTGAGTGAAATCGTTACAATCGGTTGGACGAAAAATTCTTATTCGAGCGCGAAACTGCGACCAAAACGTCAACGTCAACTGAAGATCCAGAAAGTAAACATCGAAGTTGAAGCACCTCTCTATTGACATTCCAGGTATGAAATTAATTGCGCATGACTCAAGAGTTTTGATTTCAATATTATGAAATCAAGATGAAATTATGACGTTATTATTCGTATGCTCAAACCTCTAAGCAAAAATTCTAATTAATAATATTGTTCTTTAGTATTTTGTATAATTATTATAAAATAGGATTTTTTTTTTGTATTGAAAAAATAAACTAGACATTAGACAATTAAAATATATTCAATACAAAATATCTTATAATAATTGATCAAAAGTTCTCTAAATATTTCGAAAACAAATTTGTTATGTAATTAAAAAGTATAAAACTAAATTTGGCAATTTTCCAAATACAAATTAGCACTGGTGCGAACTTCGATGCTACATGAAATAAAAATTAATTCGTCTGATCCATAAAATCTAATTTTGGGCGGGTCAACAAATTTTGTAAATTTGTTATTACTTCTAGGTAAGAGAGTCAAAAATTGTCATGACAAAATGCAAAAACTCTTATTAAGCATTACAAAAATAGTTTGCATTTATTCCCAAACATTTTTTAAACTTTCAATATAAGTCATTAAAATTATATATGTACTAATTTTGGACCTGTCGAAGATGTTCAAGACTATATTTTGTACATTTTACTCACAATTATTTTTCTCATTTTCTGTGTAGTTAAACTCTCTTTGAATCTGATATTTAACTGCGAAATTCTGGGAAATAAAAAAAGTAGACAACCAACTCTCAAACGTCTCAATTAAATTTTCAAAACCCCCTAAAAAAAGAGGAAAGAAAAAGAAGGCAGACTCCAAATTCACTTCCTTCTCTTTTTCACGTTTTTTTTTGTGTCAACAAACAAATTTTGTTAAGATGTCCACACCCATGAGGTAGATTTTTTATAAGCGTTTCTTGAAAATAAAAAAATAAAATAAAAGACGAGAGAAAAAAAGAAAGTTGTTCGGAATAATTGCGGATAGACTAGACATTTTTTCCATTGTTTGCCTATATTTTAAATTCAACGAGGAAATGCATCCAGCAATTTTTTTTTGCGTACAATGTTTGGGTGAATTTTGCTTGAATTGTTGCTTTCAGTTAAAAGATAGGTAAAAAGTGCATACAAATCAATTTGTAGGGAATAAAATACCTTTCAAATGACCCATGTTCGAACACTGCGACTAATAGTTTATTAGATATTAACTTGTTAATTAATGGTTAGCGTGTTTTAGAGGGAAGATTACGCTTTAATGAATATCTCGATGAATTTGCATTGTTATTACAAATATTCCTAACCGATTTTTGTTGTACGACCCCTAAAGTGGATCAGGTTGAAAGAAATGAAAGTATCAATAAACATGTTACTGGAATTGAAAATCCAAAAATGATGGAGTGGGATTTCTCAGAAGAGAAAGAATATTCTGTAAAATCTAAATAACCGTTTAATGGTAAAAAAAATCCACTCTGGAGCTGATAAGTTGCTGAATGAGGTCAAAAAAAATTGATAAAAGAAAGTTATCTACTGTCGTTCAGCTACGAATTGCCAAAAAAAAAGTAATCGTTATTTTAAATAAAAAATAAAAACCTACTTCGAGATACTGAGTTTCTGAAAGAGGAAAAAAGGTTTGACCTAAAAAATGTTAAGCAATTCCGAGTAAATCGTCCAAGAATTTTGACAGGTTTTGAAAATCGGCATTGGGACGCTAATTAAGACTAATGAAGGTTTTATAAAAAAAAAAAATGATTCTGTTCCGAGAAAACACAACCGATTTTTCGCTGAAAGGCTTTGATTTTTAAAGCAATTTCTATACAATAAAAACCTATTTTCAGAAAAATCTTGGTAATCTACCTCATCCATTAATAACAATTTTTGATTAAAAATATACATTTTTTTAAATCTAAAAATTAATTTTTCTTGAAGAAACCCCTTGAATAAAAAATCCCCAGGTGATTCACCAAGTCAATTTTTGACAAAAATTTTCTTGCAACAAATTTTGATGTAAAAAAAATTGGTTCCCCCCGCTCCGACATTTTTAGATTTCGAAAAAAAAGTTTTAGAATACTTTAAACCTTCCACTTTAAGGATATAGCAAGAAAAAAATGCATTAAAATGCAGGGTTCCCCGAAAACACGCTACCCGTAATTAACAAAATAATATCGCGTAAATTAGCAGTCGCAAAGGGTTCGAATATATCATTTGGAAAGTTCTTTCATGCATTTTTTACCCAATCTCTTTAATGAGAGCAGCAACCCAAGCAAATTTGTTAAAAAGTTGTTCGACTCCAATTTTTACTTTATTGTTAATTACCAATATACGAAATAATCTGATACAGTGCAGGGTTTCAGTATTTCATTAAAAAATCCACCCAAACATTTTAGGCACCAAAATTGCTAATAATGCTAAAACTAATCACATTGTTTGGGTTCAGGGAACAAAATTTGTGGTTTGGCAAAAAAAAAAAAAAAAGTAAGCAGACAATTTTGAGAACTGTTAATATCCTCTATTCAGTTTTTCGATTTGAAAATTCAAAACGTTTTCCTATTGATTCAAAAATTATGGCGAATTGTTTTGTTTGTGTAAATTTTGCTAGTGAAGACTAGTAAGAAATAAGAACAAATAATAATAATAAATAATAATAAATTAATTTATAATAATATAACAAACAACAAATCAGAAATTTTAGAAAAGTTTAAAGTATATCATATTCCACTGGTGGCATCCGCTTTTCACTTGGTGTAAGTTAAAAAACAATCTTTTGAAAGCCTCAAAGAAACCAAAAAGAAGCCAACAAATTTCTGAAATACATTTTTAGTTTGAGTTTTTATACACGCGATTACCGAGAACGTTTTGATTTTTCAGTGTAACTTTTGTCAACTTTTTTCAAACTTTCACATTAAAAATTTTTTTTTTTTTTAATTCCTACAGTGAGTGAAGAAATAGTGCAAACCAGTGCAGTAGGCTATTACATTTTTTGAACACGTGCAAAGAACATGTTTTTCGTCAGCTTGAATCGAAGAAACAAGCAAATATTTTGCTTCCGTGGGAAAAAGAGTGTTTTTCGAGTTTTTGGAACACTGGACATTTTTTAGCGATTTTGTAACGGTTTGAACGCGAAAGTTTTTTTCCTACGAAATCAAAACAATATCACGCTTTTCTAATTTAAGCTCTCAAGAAATTTCGGGCTGTTTTGTTACTGTTCACTATCAGAGATTTTGCATATACAAAATTTGCTATAATTTGCTAACCAAATGGAAATTTGTACCCCTAGGCCCAAACGATTCGATGAATTTTAGCATTTTCACACCGTCATTATAATTTATTTTGCGAAATATGGTCCAGAAAAGTATGTAAGGATAAAAAAGTACAAAGGCGGAGGATACTTCATTTTTGTCTTCTGATGCATGATCCAATAAATACATCATGTTTACATGTACGCAGATAAAAATGATACAAGATGGATCAGAAATACTTCAATATCCGCTTCGTCCTCGGTTTCCATAAAAAATTTACATTTTAACCAAGAAAATTCGAAAGAAAATTATAGAAACGTTTTTTTTCGAAGAACTAATTATATTAAATCTTATTACTGTAAAATACATTTATATTTTCATTTCGTTTAAAGAATATAATTTTATTAATTTTTTAACTTTGAAATTGGGAGCTGCGCTTCAGTGCCCTAGCTAATTCCGAGTATAAGGGCGCTAAATCCCCGATCCCAATTATATTCTAAGTAAAAAATTAACAAAAATTAAATTATTCCAACAAAATATAAACTTAAAAAAAATAAGACAGAAAAATGCATTGAATGGTGGGAAAGACGTGATGTCAACGAATACCATTTACCCTTATCCTTATTTATTAAGCCTCTAGTCTTCTGTATTTTGCAGAGAGTGAAAGAGGAAGGGCAGGGGAAATCAGGGGTTATCAGCAAGTTATATCAACAAATAATTTTCTCTTGAAAGTTAGTTTTCTGCGGGACTCGTCATGATTATTAAAGGAAATTAAGAAGAAAGTATAATCTGCATTTCTCTATAAACGAATATGGACGTAATCTATCTTTACAATAGTGCAATCGCCACAAGAAGTGGCGACAAGCCAGGCAAAAGAAGGTGAATAATGCAAAATAAATTAAAATGATAAATGCTGTCATAAGCCCTACACAGTTTGAAATTTTTTCATGCGATTTAGAAGAAATTTATGTATGGTAAAAGAATTTTTCAAAGTGTGTACGATCGACTTATAGGAGCATTTTATAATTTTACTTAATTTTGCAATTGTTCCTAATGGATTTCGAGCTTTGCAATTTCTCACTATAAAATAATACATTCAAACTCAAGTATTTATAAAAGTAAGAGAATTGAATATTTGTATTGGGAATCGGATTTCGGAGTTAAGAGGCCCATGAAAAGTAGATAAATGCAGAGCTTTTCTTATTTATCTATGAATAAAAAAATTAGAGCGAAAGAAAGCAATTAACTTACCGATTTGGGAAATCCACTTTGCACGATTCAATGCGAGGAATAATATTGCACTCGCGGAACGCTACTTCGTTTATTATTTCGTACGGATTTTTCATTATTGTAGTTCACTATTCACTGTCGTTTGTATACTCTTGCATGAGTCATCACGCTACAGGTGCCAACAAGTGCTACAAGTCTGCACTGGTCTGCACTCTGCACAGCAGCTGATGGCTTCTGATGACTGCATCGGCCATCCACCATCATCTCTTCTAACGCTCTCTTCTTCATCACTTCTTCGAAACGAGTTAGTCGGTACTGTCGGTAGCGTCCCGTCCCACGTCCCAGCCTCCCTTTGTTGCCGCAGATGATCTGTAGTTTCATTTGATTTCACCCCGTCAAAGATATTTTGACCCCGTCACGTTGGACGTTATTATTATTATTATACCATTAAGCCATTTCCCTTCCGGGGTAGGCGTGACTTGTTCGGTTGGGAGGTGGTGAAATAGGTATATAGGTACGAGGTAGATCGGTATATGGGTACAGGGTTGTTGGGTATATAGGTGTTAGGTATAGATGTTTTAGATTGATCTGGAGTTCTCGTGTTATTTATATAAATTACACGTTCACTCCGCAACACTGCTCCGACCCAGGTTGCTGATCAATCTCTCTAGCGATCACCCCAAGTGAGGAGCCTCACAAAATTGTTATGTATGGTTCCCCACTTGGGCCCATTAGTATCCAAGGTCTTTGTTTCAGGCATCATTCACTCTATCGTCACTCTGTTTATAAACTATTTGTCGCCACACATTTCTGTCCTGGCATACTACTCTAGCTTCATTCACATCCATGCATTTTTTCATGCAGGCTCTTGTATTTCTATGGCTTCTTATGTCTCTTCGTATTAGTGTCTCATTCCCAGATTCTAACCATTCTTTCGGCGGTCTACCTCTGGGCATTCTGCCATTTACTTTACCTTTATACACTTGCTTAGTCAGTCGTTCATCTTCCATTCTTTCAAGATGTCCGAACCATCTTAACTGATTTCTTTCCCATATGTCAACTAGTCTCTCTCCTGTACCACATTCTTTGAGGATTGTCTCATTTCGTACTTTGTCCATCAGTGTTTTCCCGCATATTATGCGCAGAGGTTTCATGCCGATCGCGTTGATTTTACTCCTGTCCTTTTCTTGACAGGTCCATGTCTCGCTACCGTATAGTACAGTCGGTACGAAAATAGAGTTATGTATGGCCATTTCAGCTTTTTTTGATATGTTTTTATTTGTGAGGATGGACACTGCTCTACCGATAACCTGCTTACCCTTATTTATGCGCCTATCTAATTCCCCATCTATTTTTCCGTCGCTAGTGAATAGACTACCTAGATATATGTACTTGTCAACTTGTTCTAATCTCTCATTATTTAGGACAATGTTGCATATTGTTTTCTCGCTTTTTCCCTCAAACACCATGACTTTCGTTTTATTCACGTTAATTTTGAGGTCCATAAATGAAAAAGCTCAGAAGTCAGAACCCGGCAGCAATCTACCGATTTTAAAGAAACCTTTTGCGATGTGTTGCTAAATATGTGTAACAAAAAGTTAAAAAATAAAAACTGTTCGCTAAATTGAAAATCCATTTTTTTGAAATTCCCAAAAATCGACTAAAAACTTGACTAACTTGACTAAATTGGGTTCTAGCGCAACAAAAACACTGTGTATATGCATATTGCACTGAGAAAAAAATCCGCTTCTCCCAACACGATGCGTCGTGTTGAGAGTTTTCGTTTTGCCGTAACACGATGCAAGTTTTGGGAGAACACTCCTGTGAGTGTTACGGGAAAACGATGGCATCGTGTTGTGGCAACACGATCATCGTTGCGTTGAATGCGAAGAAAATACAAACATGAGAGCCACTGCGTTCTTTGAAGTTGCGAGGCATACCCCCACGTTGTTCTTCTCTGTCTCGGAAATAGCAAGTCACTCATAGATACCGTATAATTTTGAATGGAAAGTTGGAAAAAGCTCTTCAATAATATTATTTGCCGTTTTTTCATCTCCAAAACCTTGCCATCAGGAACGAAATTTCTCGAAAATATTATCATTTACACTAGAGTCCCGCTATAGTGGTTCACGCTATTAGTCGTACAAGGAGGTCCAAGGGGGCGAGAGAGAGGCGCTTGCAAGGTCAGCGGAGTTGCGACGTTCACTGTTCGGCGCTATCAGAAGCCACAACAAAAAGAAAGAGAAGAAGAACGGGTTGGAGAGTCCCGAGATAGTGTGAAGCGATTAAGGGTACCCCGAAACGGCTATTTCCATTTCTTTTTTTCACATGCTTTCTCCTGGCAATTATATTTTTAGTTACAAATTTTATAATTTGCTTACAAATTTTATAATTTGCTTACAAATATACAAAATTTGTTTTTAAAAAAACATTTTTTTTTAAAATGAAAATGCAACTTTTTCGCTGAAAGTTCAACTAATCTGTTGAGACCCCTCTTTCTGTTGGATAAAAACTAATTTTTTAACTGAAAATGTATCCACTCCATTTTGGTTGACAATTGATTTTTTCAAATTGGAAATTCAAATACTGGAGGAAAAGTTGAACCACTTTACTAAAAAGCATTTTAGACTGGAAATTTACCTATTCCGTTGAAAATTCGTTTTTTTTTCTGCTTTAAATTAAGTCTTCAACTGAAAGTGCAAATTTTCCATTTTTTGTTGAAAATTTATCTGTTTGTTGCAAATTTATCTTCTGTAGTAGAAAAATAATCTTAATGAATTAAAAATTTCTTCTTTTTTTATTAAAATGAAACTTTTTGGTCAAAAATGAACTTTTTTGTTGAAAACTTAACTGTTTTTGGAGAAAACTCGGATTTTCGTTTGAAACTTAAACAATTCGGATGAACTCGTTTTTCTTGACTGAAAAATCTTTATTTGTAGAAGATTCATATTTTTTGTTCCAATTGATTTTTTTACTGAAAATTTAACTTTTTCACCCTTGTTTAAATATTTGTCCGTTTTAGTTGAAAGTTCAACTAATTGTTTGAAAATTCACGTATTTTGTTAAAAATTCATCTTTTTTGGTAGAAAATTAATCTTCTTCGTTGAAAATGCGCGTGTTTGGTATTAGTATTCATCCTCGTAGGTAGAAATTTCATATTTTTCTGTTGAAAAATCATTTACATTTTTTGAGTATTCATTTTGGCAGATTAAACATTCGAATATTTGGTTGAAAATCCAACTCTTTGGTTAAAAATTTGAAGATTTTGTTGAAACTTCGTTTCTTTTTACTTTATCATCAGAAAAGGTATTAGATTGGTGTAAAATTTGACCAGTCCCCCAGTTTTTGTTAAATGTCAGTGAGCACGAATTTTGAAAAAATTGACAGATTGGATTCGGCTTTGGCTTACTGTCCAAGTATCCTAAAATGAACGTCAAGTTAGTTAGCCAGCCATTAAGGATAAAAATTAAAAAAGTGAGCGCATTAAAAAAATTTCTGAGACCACCTTTTTCAATATTTGTAAATTCTATGTACGGTTATTAGTAATACGAAAAAATACTAACAATTTACCTTTATGACTCTATTTGATAACAAAAATTACTGGAGTTACGGCATTTACAAAATTCCAAAAAAACAAACAAAAATGAACATTTCAAGCCAAACGACGCACGATATGAAAAAATGTCGAAGAGAGAAAAATGTTGCATTTTCAACACTCTACACGATTATCGCAACAACTTTCTAAGTTTGGTTTAAAAATCGAAAATTAAAATTTCGCCCGCACAAAAAATAATGAAAAATCAAAAATTTTATTTTACTGGTCAAACTATGCAGGATACGAGAAAAGTGAATCAACAGATTTGTTATTAATAATTTTTTGATAGGCTGTGTAGGAACCAATATAATAATATAAAAGTACACAAGGTACGAACAAAATTAAAACCAAAAAATATGTGCAAATTTGTTATAAATTCTTGTCACAAAAATATATTGAGAATAAAAAAATTAACTTTTTGGAAAAAGGACGCAAGCTACAGTTTTTTAAACCTACAAATTTGCTTCGAACCACCTGACGCTACGATGCGTATTTTTAGTTTAAATCTTGAAAAATAATATTGAAAATAAACAAATCAGAACTATGGAAAAACGTCAGAAGTTGAAATAAAATGTTTAATAATGCATATTATGAATTGTAATAATATCTATAAATTTATTGCAATGATATATTCTTCAGTGTAGCTGAGAATTAAAATTGGTGCAAATAAGGCACAAATATTAGAGCAATCATGAAAAATAAAATTTGTATTTCATTTTGCAATATCTGAATTAGCAATCCCAGGCCAAGATACAAAAATAGTTTTTTTACAAAGTTTTCTAACTGGAAATGTAATTTTTTAATTTTTAGTTGAAAATTAATCCTTGTTAGTTACAGATTAGTTTCTTTGATAGGAAACTAATATTGGTGGTTTGAAATTTCCTCTTGTTTGTAGTTAAAGATGCAAATGTTTAGTTCTAAATTAACTTTTTTGTTGAAATTCATATTTTTGGCTTGATAATTCGACAGTTTTAGCGAAAATTCGTCCTTCACCTTGAAAATTCAACAATTCGGATTAACTATTTTTTGTTGATTAAAAAATCATTACTTGTTGAAAAATTGTTTCTTCAGTTGAAAACGTGACTATTTTTTGTAATTTTTTTTTATTCAAGTGTTCAATTTTTGGATGAAAGTTTGTCATTTTTAGTTAAAAGTTCTATTTTATTGAAAATTCATGTTGTTTGGTAGCAAATTAATCTTTTTGGTTGAAAATTCGTGTGTTTGGTTTTGAAATTCATCCTTGTAGGTAGAAATTTCATATTTTTTTATTCGACTTCTTCAATGATTTACGCGAAATTAGTTATTTTTTTTTTATTAAACTCATTTTCTTCCATTTGATGAACACTACATCTCGCAAGTTAGTTTTTAACTACACTCAGAAAAAGATTTGGTTGAATCAACTAAATTTTGGTTGATTCAACCCTAGAATATGGTTATTATATGGACAACAAAATATTTGGTTGAACCAAGAAAACTTTTTGGTTAGTAAGCTTTGGTTAATTATACTATATGTTTTGGTTGATCCAAGCAAATATTTTGGTAGATCCAAGCAAATATTTTGGTTGAGCCAAGACAATATTTTTGTTGATCCAAGTAAATGTTTTGTTTGATCCAAGTAAAAATGTTGGTTGATCCAAGTAAATGTTTTGGTTAATCTAATCAAACATTTTGGTTCATTTAAGGAAATATTTTAGTTCATTTAAATAAATGTTTTTGTTGGCTTCAGTATAGATTTTAGTTGATTTAACTAAAACGTTTACTTGAACTAAGAAAGGACCCCGCAAAATTTAAATTGCTAATGACTTACCGTGGAATTGTCTTGTGATATTTGTAGTTAAAACAAAACTACGAAATATCACAAGATGAGACAATTTCACGGCAAATCATTTACAGTGTAAATTATACAGGAGCCTTTGTTTATTTGATATTTGTCCGACAGATTACATTTTTTTATAAATAATCTTGCTGAAAAATAGCTTTTGACGTAGTTACCTAAGATATAGGAAAGCAATATAATGAGAATAAATTTCAAAATTTCATTCAAAATATTTTATTAAGAGAGATGTGCTTTGAACAGGTACAATCGCTTGTGTATAAATCAATTTCTCTGATAAAGTATATAAAACAGCATATCTTAGTTAACTCGACGTCGCATTGTTATATCAAATATATATTTATATATCAAGTCTCCTTTTTTTATAGTTACTATAGTTATACTGTCACACTATGTAACAAGAATATCACTTTTTTAAAAGGGAACTATAGAGAAATTCGTTTGAACCCTTATCCTTCTATAATTATACATACAGAAATGTGGCTTGCTTCTAGGTACATCTTTAACACATGAAATTAAACTGAGATCAGCCAATAGAATAAAATAATAAGATACAATTAAAGTCAAAAACACATTTTCGAATAATATACGCGAAAGATATATATTTAAATAAATTAAGTTCAGAGAGCACTATTTACCGAATAGTTATTTTTATATGGGTCATCATTTCAATTCAAGCATCATTGTATAAAACATACAAATTTCCATCAGCAGCAGTGTGAATTGACGTCGGGAATTTGTTAAATCAGTAATTTCATTTTTCATCACTTCGTGAAGCTTTGCATCTTGTCTGTTGAATTTTTGCACAAAATCTTGCTCAATCTGTAAAAAAATTGAATTCAATTGCTATTAAATCAGATTTTAAATGCAGATACATAATAGAATATTAGTTTAGTGTATACAAACTAACTATGACGTATCCAAGAGGTCTTTTCAATGCTGGCCACTTCTCAAGAATTGTGGAAACTGAACCAGTAGTCTGCTCGATATTTTGAATTCTCAACGCAGTGCATTCTGATTTTTTCAGGCGACTCACAATGTCATCCCAGGGACCATCCAGATTGTTATTTAACCAAATAATGTCAGGATTTGTAGCCAAAGCTTCTTCTTCATCTGAGATTTAAAAAAAAAAGACATAAAATTTACGATTGAAAATGCTTTAATAAATGTATAATGAATTTGTAATGCAAACAAGAATGTACTGACATAAATTTTGATGCAAATAATAATTCCTCGTTTGACTCTTCTCACCATAAACATATAATTTAGCAGAAATCAAAAATCTACTTTGGACATAGCACAATAATATAGATTCAATAAAATTCACTGTTTAGAGTGTGCTATGTCCAATAAACTTTTAACAGTAACGCTTTAGTTGTATTTTATTACATACTTGAGTAATAGGAATTACTCAGAAATTACTGAATTTTTAACAAATATTAAAAATGCTATTTTGAACCTTATTTTAGGATTCGATAGCAGGATGGCCGCTGGACCTGGAAACAGGGAAATGACCGTGAATTTGTTTAAACCGGGAAAACCGGAAAATGAAAGTGAATTTATTTTTTGACCGGGAATTTTATAAATTTCAGAAGAAAAATCTGTTCAAGTTCGGTTTTAACTTTTTAATTATATCACTCAGTTTATTATGCGTAATTCGAAAATCTTTTAGTTAGAAAATGGTCCATTTCAGATTTTTATTTATAAGCGAACATTTTCAATTGAAAAAATTTTTAAATGCAGTCTTGAAGATTTAAACAATTAAAAATTAAAAGCTTTTTAAATAAAAAAAATGCAATGAAAATTAAAATTAAATTGTTTCAATTCAAAAGCCTTAGTCGTTGAAAACATGCACACTTCCGATTAAACCTACATAAACAATTTTTAATTCAAAAATACGTAACGTCATAATAATAGATTTATAATAAAAGACTTTCATTAAAATGAAAATAATATTTCAGTCTAAAGTATTTCATTTTTAAAGCATTCAAATTGAAATTTTGTAATTGTGAAAAAGAATTATTGTTTAATATTTAGCAATATTTGACTGTTCATTCAAAACGAGTAATTTCAAACCAAATATTCAAAAGTAAATAATATGAAACTGAATTGTTTGAAATAGAAAGCCTTGGATCGTTAAAATTTCAAAGAGCTTGTAAACTTCAAACGTTACGATTTTAAATGTTCTATTTAAAAAAAAGATTAATTTGTAAGTAAAATTGTTGAATTTTCATGTATGAATAACAACTGAAAACTTATTATTTCTAGAACAGTTTGAGTAATTTTTAAATATATTTTTAGAGGTTTTGAAAAGATTCAAAATTAATTAAAAACTTGAAATGATTTCCAATAATTCAAACGAAGTGTGTGTTCCGACAAAAATCGGCTATTCGTACCGAAATTTCGTTACAAATAGTCATAGCCTAATTCAATGCAAAATATAGATTTTTGCAGATTTCGAACAACAAATTTTGAAGCTTTTTATGTATTCTGAAAGGCTTCAAAAGAATAAAAACATTTTCTTAAGATATCTATAAAAATTTAAAATGATTTGTTGTCTTGAAAAATGATTTTAAGAGTTCTAATTTTGCAGTATTTTCTGAACATTTTAGAAAAAATTCTAATCATTTTAATATATGGCCGTGGCTACGCGTACCGAAATTTTGGTACAAGTAGCCAGATTTTTTTTTGGCACAACTCAGGGGAGTTGGAAATAGGCCTATTTTTACCGAAATTTCGGTACGTATAACTGGACTTTTTAGGAACGCGTAGACATTTACTTAAAAGATATTGAGAAGTTATGAAAAGATTTCAAAAATAATTTAAAATTGGAAAAAATTTAAAGCGGCATGCAGATTTTTGACGATTTTTGAATAAAATTTTTAAGATTTTAAGGAATTCTAAACTATTTTAAAAAAGAATAATTTAACTTCTAATTTGAAAAGTATCCAGTTTAAGAAAATTTAATCATTCAAGATTTAATGTTTCTAGCTTTAAATTGGTTAAAATACTATAATTTTTATAATTTTAAAATTCATTGGTTGATTTTTCAATTTGGAGCGTTGAAAATGATAAGATGGATGTATATGTTCGGAACTGAATCTGAATATTCAAACTCTGTAATTGATAAAAGTTGAAGATTCTAAAATTTGCAGTGCAAATGCATTTAATTTAAAATTGTTTAATTGAAAAGTGTCAGTACTATCCATTTTATACGTGTAAGGTTTACTTTAAAACTTCACTTTTTAAAGTTTAAAATTCAAGAGTTGCACTTTGAGTGCTTTAATTTGCAGTTCATTTTCCATTAATTCAAATGGAAAAATGGTTAGCTTTAGAGTTCGAATTTTTTTACTTGATTGACCATGAAAAATATTTGCGAACCGTGAAAAACTCCGTAAATGACCGGGGATTTTTTTTCTTCGATTAAAACGGCCACCCTGGATAATATTTTTCAAATTTTTACTTATACCCGACTGATTATTTTCAAACGCAAAATAAAATTCGCAGGGCGCTAGAAATTTAAAGTAATTAATTCATAAATTAAAGTAGATTATACTGAAAACTTTGCCTACGTGCTCCGACTTTTCAGTGATCTAAAATTGACAAAAGCATTTTATAATAAAACTTAAAAAAGCATATTTCATCTAGCTGTGAAGAAGAGTTTCAATTTAGAATCGAGAATTTAATTTGATTTATAAAATATTAAAAATATTTTTAACAATCCTGAGTACGTATATGCAGTATATAATAATCAACTTCAAATAATAATAACCTTGTTAACTTCTTCCTCACTACCTATGAAAATAGGCATTTTAAACACATCTTGATACTCTCGATATTTTTCCAATGTTTGTAAAAAAATGGAGCGTTTCAGCTTTGCGGAAAAAGTTTTTTCATTTGACGCTGTACAATCGAGGGAAAGTAAAGCCTTTAGATCGCATGCATCTCCTATTATATCAACATGAAGAAAAAAAAGGAATTAGGAACAGTTTTTAAAATAAATATACAATTTTTCAATGGAACGCAAACACTGTCGAAAAGATTCGGAATAGATTACCTACAATATTTTAAATGGATACGTTTTTCTGTAAAAGTTAGACAAATTTGCAGGGAAAAAATAAATTTTCTGTCATTTCCAGGTACGAAACTTTTTTCGTTTAATTACTATGTAATTAAAAGAATTAATCCATTTTATCTTGCAGTTGATTAAAATAAAGTAAATTTCTGAACTTCACAAAGCACAATGATAATATACAATATACACAATTGTCGAAAGTCATTGCTTCCTTTTCTTCGATGACCGTATGTTTTCATATTACTACTACAATAAAAACTGCTAAGTAATCTACTCCGAATGTTATTTATAGTGCGCATCAGTAAAATATTCTGCTTATTCTCATGGATTATTATGATAATCAATGTGAAAAGCAAAGAGGGTGAAAAATAAAGTTCCGAAATTAGGTTATGCTGCAAATTTCATAAAAGTACTAACTTTCGAAGAGAGGAATGTAATCTTCGGATCCCCATTCCACTAGCAATGCTTTTGTATCTGGATCACTCATTTTGGTTATTTTGATCACTATTAACTATTTTTTTAGGCTTTTCCGCACTTCGCCACGTGCATTGCCACAGAACACTACAATTTGCGCGGTTGCGTGTGTCGTATCAAGTGTATAATACAGCTAGCTTACGCAGAAGCATTTTGGTTGGAACAACCAAATCTTTTACTTCGATCAACAAAATCTTTAGCTTGAGACGAATTAAATTCTCTCTTAAATTATTTGCTAGATTCAACCAAAAAATTTTATTCAATCAATAAAATATATTCTAAAATCAACAAAATGGTTCAACCAAAATTTTTTATTGTTTCAACAAAACGATTTTGATAAACTGAACACAAATTTTGTTGATCTAACTAAAATGTTTTCTGGAATCAACGAAATGCGGTCAACAAAACCATTTTGTTGAATGAAGAAAATTTTTTTTCTGGGTGTAGATTCCTCTTACTTAGCAAAATCACTGATGATACATACATTTTAATAATTTAATTGTCTCTCCAACTTCCTGAAATGATTTGTGTATTTCTCATTTTTCAAAATTTTCTTTCAAAAATAAAGTGTCCAATTTTAGACTGTGAAATAAAACATGAGATGCGAGGCCAATAAAGGAGTTAGGTTATACTTCTTAGCGATGTTATCTTTTCCTTCGTGCTTAATGGATCTAATTTGTTTCTGATCTCCCGAGTTTTATTTTAAATAGGAAATCAATAGACATTTTTTTCCATTGGAATCCATAAATCGGTACCTACAAAACACTTTATTTTTTCAAGTTTTGTGAAAAAGACCGACCTAGTTTCCGTTTCTGACCAATTTCCTATTCTCAATTTCCACGCTCTTGAAGTGAATGGAAAAAATTGTAACTTTGCTGGATTAAAGTCTGAAATCTCCTCCTTAAAATGAGGTAAAGAACATAAATAAATATTTTCTGCTTCTCGAATAAGACCTATTATTATTATCATGGGAGGATTCAGTAAATTTTGCGGAGGGGGCGATTGTAAATTTTCTTCGAAGAATGTATGTGAATAGGACTACCCCAATAATTATTGACAGGAAATTTTCAAATGGAATATAATGAGCTGATAAATTCTACTTTATTCATATTTTTCCCTTACAGTGTATTCATTAAAAAACCCTAAAATCACGTGCATATTTCGGGCCGTGCATGAATTGGTGTATTAAAAATCAAGTTTTTTTGGTTGACAATTTATAGTTTTAGTTAAAAATTCAGCTGTTAATAATAGAGTTGATACTTTCACGATTATTTATTATAATAAATTCAAATTTTAAAATTTAAAGATTTTTCGGGTTTCAATCGTGTGCGAAACTATG
>CAKNXH010060094.1:0-46510 GCA_932178445.1 Andricus quercusramuli
CCGCAAAAAATCATAATTAGCGCCAAAAACTCGCAAAACCCATTTTTTCACTTATGGGGTTTCTTTGGGACCCTATAAAACAGACTTATGGGGGTGATATTTGAAAAGTGATATTTTATTTGTATTCTATGGCTAATTGTGAAGAGAAATGTTGAGTTTCAATTAGATTGAGATAATATTGAGGATTCTGAATAAGACTTACAAAAACGATTTATTTTTGGGTGGATTCGAACAAATTTGGGGGGTGTCCCGATAAAAATTCAAAAACAATTTTTTCCAATGCATTTTTGGACCACCATAATGTAGGGCCCACTCTAAATCAACCCCTAAAGTTTAAAAAAAATTGGTGTGTGACAGAGAGAGAGAAAATACAGGCTTCGCTTAGCGTGGCAGTAGTGGGGATATCGAAGAGGAGTCTTTAGAGAAATTACGAATCGCTGCACAAAAGGGAGACGCGGATAGAGAGAAAAGGTATAGAAAGTATACTTGTAAGAGAGACAGAGATATATGGAATCCGTTTGTTCGTTCGCGAACGAACGTTCGTATGTTCGGTCGTTTTTTTCAATTCACTCCCGTCCCAAAAGAAGTTTCACTTCAAAAATTCTATAAAAAGACACTATTTTGTGAAGTCGAATTTTTTTCATAGATAATGGTACCTAAATTTTCATGCCAATAGCAGTCAAAAAAAGTTTCATTCCTCTAGCGAGTCTAGCGCATCTGGAACCCAACCTAAGTCAACCCTTAATGCATAAGGTTTCAAAAATCCTGTAAAAATACACTAATTTAAAAAGAGAATTAACCCCTAAGGTTAACATTTTTTTCTGTAAAAACACAATAATTTTAAGGTCGAAATTTTTTCTTTGAGAATGGCCGGATTTCACGTCAAAAGTATCCAGAAAAAGTTTAATTCCTCTAGCGCATCCCTTAATCAATCCCTCATTTTTCAAAAATTCTATAAAAAGACACGTATATGAAATGTCGAAATGTTTCCAATGATAATGACGGAATTCAATGCCAAAAGTAACCTACAAAAGATTCATGTCAAAAGTATAAAAAAAAAGTTTCATCCCTCTAGCGCATGCGCAAACCACCCCAAATCAACCTCTAAAGTTTAAAAAGCTGATATAGAATGGGTTCCACATTCGCTAAAGGAATACAATTTTTTTGCATACTTTTGGCATGAAATTCTGCCATTCTCAATTTAAAAAAATTCGACTTTTCCAATTAGAGTATGTTTCTGCAAAATTCTTCATGCTCTAGAGGAAGTACATTTTTTGCATATTTTTGGCATGAAATCGTGCCATTCTCAATTGTAAAAAATCGAGTTTTTAAATTATTGTATTTTCACATAATTTTTTACACCGTAGGGGTTGACTTAGAGTAGGTTCCACATGAACTAGCCGGATGAAACTTTTTTCGGTTGCTTTTGGCATTAAATTTCGTCATTATCATGGAAAACATTTCGAATTTTCATATGAGTCTTTTTATAGAATTTTTGAAAAACGAGGTGTGGGTTAAGTTAAGGTGGGCTCCAAATGCATTAGGGGATGTACGTTTTTTTTGTGCTTTCGGAATAAAATTCTAATATTATGAGCAAACAAATTTCGACATCTCAAATTTGTTTCAAAATTCTTGAAACTTTATAGGTTTGTCTGGGATGGGTTCCACATGCGCTAGAGGGCTGGAACTTTTTTGGGTAGCTTTAGGTATAAAATGCTGCAATTATGAGTAAAGATGTAAAAAAATCGATTTTTCAAAAAAAAAAACTGTTTCTTTCATTTTTCGTTAACCTTGCGAACTTCAGACTCATGTAATAAGAGTATGGGTTTCGAGTTTTCTCACGAAATTACACTGTTAGAAATGTGTGCAATTTTGGTATACACGGGCATATTGAATTTCCTATATGTTTACTAAATTCATTACACTTTGTAATTTTAGTATACTTACGTATACTAAATTTCTTTTATGAAGGTATGTTCAATTTATTAACGTAAATGTAGCTTAACGATATTATTATTGAAAATTAAAACTTTGTTCTTTAATTACATTTTTCATCTGATCATGTTTACAGATGATGAAGACGGAACCCACGCGAAACGGAACCCATATACTGAATTTAGTATATGCGCATACTAAATTTCGTATACATGTATACTAGGGTGGTCCAAAAATTTTTTTTTTTGAATTTTTATGGGGATATACCCCAGAAATTTGTTCAAATTCACACAAAAATGATTCCTTTTTTTTTTTTTTTTTAAATTATATTTAGGGGTGCCGCAAGCCCCGTGAATTTTAACATGTATTTCCCATAAGAAAAAAAGACGTTCCAAAGAAACCCCATAAGTGAAAAAATAGGTTTTGCGAGTTTTTCGCGGTAATTATGACTTTTTTTTGCGGGTTTTTCAGTGGAAATTATTTCTGGCACATAAAGGACCATTTCATACTGATGATTAGATGTTCACATGAATTGTTTAAACAATTTTATTATTGTTTTTAGCAATTTTCTCATAGAATGAAGTTAGAAAGACGCGGTTTTTTCACAAATTTTCCATTTGTTGTCCAATTTTCAATTGGAGGGCATTGATAGTTCATCAATGTTAACAAGAGTGATTGTTTAAACAATTTATTATTAACGTTAATAATATTCTCTTAAAAAAATTCTACAAAATCGCAGTTTAAAAAAAATCACTTTTAGTCCAATTTTCAAGTAAGCATTTTTTTATTTATGACTTTTTGTGCAATTTTTATTTGCAGTGAAGTAATAATAATATTCTCTTTGCTTAATTGGTTGAATGTTGCGGTTCTTTATGCAATTTTCAACTGTTTATCTATTTCTCATTAGACGTCACTTAATAATTCATTAGATTTAGTAAAAATAATTGTTCAAACAAATTATTATTGTTTATGACTATCTTCATCTATATCAATGCCTGATGGTTGCGTTTTTTGGCAATTTTTACCTTTCTGTTGTTTTTTCACTTAGTTTTGGTAATAATTAATTAAAGTTAACAAAAAGGTGTTTAAACAATTTAATATTGATTTCTGCCTCTTGTGTGAAATAGCTTTTTCTCTTTAAATTAATTTTTTCAAGCATTAGGAAAAGAGAAAAAATAATTAACTTAAAACAACAATACCATTTAAAAAATAATTTTTGTTGTGGTTGACTCATTATTCGTTCATAAATAAAAAGGCGATGCAAAGTTAAAGATTTAGGACAAAACCGCCACTTCCTAGCACTTATATAAGAAAAGATAGTTATACACAATATTAAATTATTTAAACAACTTTTCTAACTTTAATTAATTACTACCTCACTAAGTAAAAAAAGGACAGAAAGGTAAAAATTGCCGAAAAACCACAACATCAGGCACAGATATAGATGAAGATAGTCATAAACAATAATAATTTGTTTTAACAATTATTTTTGCTAAATCTAATTAATTATTAAGTCACGCCTAATGAAAAATAGACAAACCGTTGAAAATTTCAGATAAAACCGCAACATTCAACCAATTAAGCAAAGAGAATATTATTAACAATGATGATAAATTGTTTAAACAATTATTTTGTTTACTTGAATTCTTTATTACTTCATTCCAATTGAAAAGTGGACAAAAAGCCAGAAATTACAGAAAAAAACGCATCCTTCTAGCATTATTCAAATACAATATTAATAATAGTAATAAAAAATTGTTTAAACAATTAATTTACTTGACTCTAGTTAATTATTTAGCTTATCTTAATTGAAAAGACTAGAAGTGAATTTTTTTAAACTGCAATTTTGTAGCATTTTTCTAAGAGAATATTATTAAAATTAATAATAAATTGTTTGAACAATCACTTCTGATAACATTGATGAACTATCACTTTCCTCTAATTGAAAATTGGACAACAAGTGGGAAATTTGTGAAAAAATTCTATGATAAAATTGCTCAAAACAATAATAAATTGTTTAAACAATTTATGTGAACATCTAATTATCAGTATGAAGTGGTCTTTTATGTGCCAGAAACAATGTTCATTGCAAAACCCACAAAAAAAGTCATAAATAGCGCGAAAAACTAAAAAAAAAAAAACATTTTTTCACTTATGGGGTTTCTTTGGGACCCTATAAAACAGACTTATGGTGTTGATATTTAAAAAGTGATACTGTATTCGTATTCTTCGGCTAATTGTGAAGAGAAATGATGAGTTTCAACTCGATTGAGATAATATTGAGGATTCTGAATAAGATTTACATAAAATTCTTTTTTTCTTATGGGAAATACATGTTAAACTTCATGGGACTTGCGGCACCTCTAAATATCATTTTTTTAAACAAAAAAAATGGATTTATTCTTGTATAGATTCGAACAAATTTCTGTGGTGTCCCCATGAAAATTAAAAAAAAAAATTTTCCAATGCATTTTTGGACCACCCTAACGTATACTGAATTTAGTATACGTGTATACTAAATTTCATGTACGTGCATACTAAATTCAGTATATGCATATGCTAAATTTACTGTATGCTGGTATACTAAATTTAATTTCATGTTGTGCATTCGTGCTTACATTACATGTACACTAAATGTAGTACATTCCCAACAACAAAGACCTTCTTTTCTTCCCCAAAACATACAAAACTAGGAAAACCATTCACGTGTTACACAAATCATTTTATACATGTAAGTCGTATTTAGAATGCTTTTTTTCAATCAATCTCGCAGAAAAAAACTGTGTTTTTTTGGTTCCAAGAGAGCTGCATAAAAAAGGAATCTATCTTGTTAAAAAGGAACCCACATTAATAAATTGTTCCAAAGGAACCCCAAGTTTGAGTTCTCATAGATACTTTTTGTAGAGAACTTTTTTTCTGCCTCGATTCACTTCAAAGATTTTACAAGTAATAATGCACCTTTCAAGTCATAATATAAATTTAATGAAATTGCACTGGGAAAAATTTAATGAAGCAACTACAATTATGGAGATTAGTCGTTATTGAAAGGAAGATAATGGACATGAGATGTGGACATTTTTAAGGTTATGTTTATCACTTTTACCGACTGCAGATCGTTTTTTTTATGTCGCCATCTATCGGATATGAACAAACTAAAAATAAATCCTCAAAAAGAGTTCTATGGCAGTCCCAGTTCTAAAGGATGCCAACTTTTACTTGAGCCGCAACATTACCGAACCCCCAGTTTTTTTTTTTTTGCTTTAAATGAGAATTAGTAAAAATTGCAGATTAAGTGTACACTGTTAAAAATGTTTGCAATTTTAATATACATTTACTATATATTTGTATAGTAAATCTAAAAACTCGGTCTATGAAATAGTAATTAAGATGCTGTATAGTAAATTTCATATACATGTATATTGGCCAACTCTTAGAAAAGTCAGGTAATTTCACTTTACACAAATTAAAATTAATTTTGGCAGTAATCGTCAATTCCAAATGATAAAGTATGACACTTTTTTCTAGTTTAACATAAATGATACTGGGGTTTAACAGGAAAAGTTCAATTAACCGAATAATTAAGACATCTATCCTAAAAGCAGCGGTTTTTTGTTAAAATTGTGACATTTACAGTGAATTTTGAAGAAAGTCCCACCTGTACGTTGCACTTTGATTATAAATATGAATTTGGTCGATAAATTGTAGGTTACTACTTTAGTGTTAAAAATATGAAAAAGATTTGAGTGCATCAAAGAACTTTCAACTTTCATGCACTCTGTTTTACTATACATGTATATTAATTTTACAAGATGATGGTATATTAAATTTACTGTACGTATATGCATATTGCTTCCATTACATTTATAGTAAAATGGCTATAGAAATTTCTAACAGTGTAACGTACATCTAGCATATAGTTATTATACATAAATATGTACATATTATCAAACTTACCTGACCAAGCGCGGCGACGGCGGTTGAACCTGGTTGCTGGGGTTGGTGTGGTGTGGCTGATATAGGTGTAAGTGGTGTGTGGGGTGTGTGTGGCGTGTGAGGTGTATGTGGTGTCAGTGGTGTATGGTACTGTTGGCTACTGTCACCACCGTTGCTCCTCATCTCAAGATCTGGACTCGTCTCATAACCATCATCTCTTGCTTCTTGCTTCACCATTACACCTATTTCACAAAAATCAAAGGATTTGTACACTGATCTCTAAAAAAATATGTATGGCTTTAAATACCTAGATATTTCCAGATATGATCATCAAACTAAAAATTACATCTGCTAGATGTGCAGTGCCCTTAACTGTTTACAACCCTCGCAGAAATTGATAAATTAGACAATTTTAGACGAGATTTGAGATTTGTCACTGATAAATTAGTATTTGCTTCACACTATATAGAAATTTGTGCTAATTTTTTTCCCTATATTACTACTTTACAAAGCAGAATTTTACTAATTAACATAAATGAAAAAAAGTATCCACTAATCTCCCGAATAGCTGTACAGGGTTGCTACAAAATACCGATTTCGAAACGCCCTCACTTTCCCTGACGATCAATAATGTTAATGCAAGAAAAATGTTTGTTTCTAAATTCATATTAAATATTTTTAGTAACTTTAGTCATATACACAATTTCAAGAAGGATCATCCACAAATTACGTAGGACGATTTGAGAGGAGGGGGTTTGGTAAGATCTTACTGTTTATTATGAGGGACTTTTCTCAAAAAAATCTACATATATTACAACTTAGAAGTATTGTATTTTCAACAAAATAGATGAATTTTTATCTGAATAGTTGATTTTTCAACAAAGATTAACTTTCTACAAAAAGAAAATTAATTGGTAATAAAATACATGAAGTTTCAACTAAGAAAGATAGAATTTGGGTTAAAAAAAATATTTTGAACAACAAAAAACACATTTTCAGCAAAACAGTTAAATTTCTACCAAAAGAGATGAATTTTGAACCAAGAAGAATAATGTTCTGCAAAAAAGAACGAATTTTCAACAAAATACATGAATTTTCAACCGAATAGTTGAGCATTCAACTCAAAAAGATCAATTTCGAACGAAAAATAGAATAATTAAATTTTCAGTCAAAACAATTGACTTTCGATGAAAAAAAATTTAAAAAAAAGGATTCTCCACGTTAAGTGCAATAGTTGATATTTTGACACAAAAAAAAATGTTAATCAAAAGCAGTTGAATTTACCAAAAAAATCGAATTTTCAACAAACTAGTTGAATCTTGAACCAAAACAGACTATTTTTTAACCAAAAAGAAGAATCTTCAAGCGAAAAAGACGAATTTTCTATAAAACAGTTAAGTTTTCAACCCGAAAATATTTATTTTTAACTGAAAAGAGTTAATTTCAAACCGAATTGTTGAATTTTAAAGCCAAAAAAATAAATTTCCTACCAAATTGTTAAATATTTAACCTAAAAGAAATAGTTTTGAACAAAATAGATTAATTTTATTTCTGATGTTAATAAAATAAATAAAATATAAAAAAAAAAAAAAAAAAATAGATTAATTTTTAACTTAAAAATATGAGTTTTCAAGCAAAAATGGAATAATTACCTTTTCAATTGAAAAAAATTAATTTTTAACCATAAAAAAACGAATTTTCAACACTTACATTTTCAACCAAAGAAATAAATTTTTACTAAAATAATTAATCTTCAACAAAAAAAAAAAATTTTATCCAAATAGTTAAACTTTCGACAAAAAAGTTCAATTTCCAACTAAAACAGATGAATTTTCAACTTAAAAGTATAAATTTTCAAATAAAAATGAAATAGTTACATGTTCAACAAAATAGTTGAATCTTCAACCAAAGAAATAAAGTTCTAACTGAAATGATTAATCTTTAACAACAAAATTAATTTTTAACCAAGTAGTGCAATTTTCAACAAAAGATTTACATTTTTTATTCAAAAAGTAAAATTTTCAACAAAATACAAGAATTTTCAACTAAAGAAGATAAATTTTCAACGGAAAATAGAATAGTCAAATTTTCAACCAAAAAGATGAAGTTTTATCTAATAAGATTACATACTTTTCTACCAAAAAAAGGTGAATTTTCGACCAAGAATATCAAATTTCTTCCAAAAAATATGAATTTTCAACCAAATAATGGAATTTTGAACTCAAAAGACCAATTTTCAACAAAATAGGTGAGTTCTCAACCAAAACAGGTATAAACCGAATTTTCTACACAACAGTTGAATTTTCAAACCAAAAATATGATTTTTCAACAACAACGACGAATTAAAACAAATGAATTTTCAACAAAAAAGAATGATTTTTTAACAAAATTGTTGAATTTTCAACAAAATAATAACACTTTTAACCACAAGATGAATTCTCAACCAAAAAATTATAAAACTCTACGTTAGTAAAACTTACTTGTTATTAACACATTTTCGTTTCTATAACTCTAATTTCATTAGGGTTCCACGTTTATTTAACTAACGAATTAATATGTACATACATCTATTTCTTACATGGTGGAAGGGGGGTTTATCGAAAACAATCTTTTTAATTGAAAATTTCCTAACTCTTAGCGGTTTTCCCTGACATTTCCTGACTTTCTCTGACCAGTTTTCACAGAAAAAACTGGGGTGTTTCTATTAGAACAAAGTAAGGGTTCTAACAGAGACACTTTCTACAGAACTCATTTTCTGCCTCGACTCGCTACGAAGATTTTACAAGTTAAAGAGGCACCTTTTATCTTATAATACAGATTTCATGACATTAAACTGGGAAAGTTTTAATAAAGAAATGAATATTATAAAAGTCAGTCATCCTTGAAAGGAAAATAATCGGCATGAGATGGGACAGTATTTAAGGTTACGTTTAAAACTTTTATCGACTGCAAATATTTTTGTTAAGTCGCCATCTATCGAATGTCGACTAAATAAAATGGAACCATCAAAATGAGATCAACTGGAGTCTTAGTTCTAAAGGATGCCAACTTTTACTTGAGCCACAATATTACCGAACCCCGCAGTTTTTTCTGTGTTAAATTCCCTGATCTGTAGCAACCCGGCAAGAAGGCTTGTATTGAAAAGTCTTCGAAAATTCCCTGTTTTGTTTTTGTCCTCGCGTTTGAATCCCCATAACAGTGAAAGTTATCTGTTCAATACACTGGAACTTGGAATTAAGATCGGTTTCGGGCATGGCTTGCATTGGCCTTCATCCTATTTCCAGACCGTCTGAAGGTAAACAGGCAGGGGCGCGTGAATCATTTCTGTTGGATTTGGACGGATGACGTAATGTGATGCAACTAACGCGCGCCGAGTACTGCCCTCGAGCCGTTTGTCACGCTTCGTTGAGCAGCCTCTCCAGCGTTCCGCGCATCCCAAACCCGTCACGGCATCAATTCTCGGAACGGCGTAAATCCGGACTGCTTCAATCCAAGTTCCAGTGTACTTTTGAATACCTCAAATCGACCATGAAATAGAAATTTTTTAATCCCTTTTAAATTTGCACATTTCGCTGTTCTTATTTACTGGCTTTCGAATGATAATGAGGTTAAAAGCATTTAAAAACGTATTGTTAGTCATTAAACGTTGTGAAGATTAGTTTCTAAATGGGCTGTGATGAAACCTAATTTTTTTAATTTGTTCATCATGACATTATATTTTTTTAATTGATCACATTAGAATAAAGCGAGAGCTTTGTGATAAAGTGATGTATGTTAAGCATCACCCTTCTAGATTTTTCTAATTTTATGCTTTTGAAGCGCCTTCGAATGCTTATAACGAAAATGGTGTTTTTAATTTATTTCGGATTACGTTTGACAGCTTCGATCGGCTTTGAAAGGGATTGGAATCTAAATATTTTCGCTGCCTAATCGGGGATCAAAAAAAGAAGGACAAAAACGGCATTCCTGGGTATCGACATTTTTAATACCTTAGAATGCAAGCCTTCTTGCCGGAAACCCTGCTCTATCAACAAGTGCAATTAAATTTAGAATTTGTTTTGTGAGTCAGACAATAATAAGAATCATACCTTGTGACCCTGAACAGTTCATGGATTGGCCGTTCTGCCCACCGTTATGTACTGGAGAGGGATACCTGAAACACAAAAAATGATTTCTGTTATTACCCACCATACACTTATGAAAGTATAGAAGCACTGATCATTACGGACCAGTCACTGGATTCGACATACTACGGAGGACATGAGTGATGAGCATTGACGGCAAGGCCACCATCATAATTTGTGCCTTTTCCAGTGTTCCAATCCAGTGGCAGATACAACAGACAATAGAGCCTACATGTGTAGGCTGGTTTTGACATTTTTTGTGACTTCATATGTGAACATTGTATTGGATTCTCCCACAACCTATTCCATTGAGGAGGAATATCAATCTTAGCTCCAGGAATATATGCGGTACCATAAGGTACACCGTATCACGCTAAAACCATAGGGTGCTATCTCACATTTTTTTAAAAAAAGGTGTTAAAGATACCAAAAGGTACTTTAATGCAATCCCTTCGCGTAATATTAATCTTGTTGTAAAATACAATGTCTAAATGGCTCAAATTTGTCAAATAAAATACGCGCAAGAAAAGTTTGTAGAACCACCAGGTTCAATCTAGTTCCACGTTACCAGATTACAATCATACAAATACAAAAAGATGACAATCAGTGCGAAATTCAAGACGGCTTCCAAAGTCAAAATGACGAAGGGATAATGTATAGCAACGTTGTAAACATTTTTTATTTACAATACAAAACAATTACAGAAGAAACGAACTTCACACTGATCTCACAGAGCCTCGCAATGTACTATCTCTATGCAATTTACCATAATTTAGTCACAAAGTTCTATCTTAAAATTCAATAATTTATTACTCTGAAGTTCTAGCATTCCCCAAGTTAAATCTTGTGTCAGTGTTCCAATTATTCTTGCCGGAAACACATAATAAGTTGTGCTACTCATTATCAGTAAACCTCGACATGTACAAACTAACCAGTTTTGAAAAACTTCTTCTGTAAAGTTGGCAAAATCAGAACACAACCCTATGGTTCCAGGGTCACTAGATGCCCTTTGAATAAATTTAAAAAGAGAATATTTTTACAAGTTTTTTTTTAATTCAAATTAATCTAATTTGTACAGGAACATTTTCAGCCAAAAAATACTGTTTTGAAAAATAATCGGTAGAAAAATGTCAATCTTTGGAGTATCTCTCATACACAGTTTTACGTCCTCCTTTGATCGTGGTACTCGCCTCTTTGTGCAACCGCATTGCTCGCTGTTGTTCGCACATCTCTTGTAGCATTTTCCACTTGTTGCACTGCTGCGTGTACTCAGCATGTATTGAGTGAGATTATCTCAACAATATTATTGATTGAAACTTGTATTCAGTGAAGTTGATACAGTCGAGTAGAAAATTCTTTTAAAACCCATCAATGAAAATGCGTTAATTGAGGACAATTTCTTCATGAATTTATATGCAGTCTACTAAGAAAAAAAATTTTTTAGGTACATAAACTGTTAGAAAAATATATAAAAATAATTCCACAATCGATATTTGTTTCGCAAAACATCAACCAATGGCGTTTTGATTATCTGATCTAGTTTTATACAAAACAAATAATAATATCATAGAAATAACTTTTAAAGGACAAAAATCTAAATACGAAAAATTAAGGAACTGTAATCTATAATTCTATATCATTGATTTCAGTTACAACTACAATTTTAGAAACTGGATAAACTATCAAATACAAGCGTTAAATTTTTTATTATTCGTTTGAGGATTCAGTCATGAGAAAAATATGTGACCAACACAAAATTTCGATAAAGTAGATTCTTTCGAAAACCGGTCACCGTTGGCAACTAATATTTTGCAAATTACTATTCATCCAATGGATTCTTAGGAATTTATAAGATTAAAAAAAATTCAAACGATGCAATCAAATATTTATCTAAAATAAAATAAATTCAACTCGGTTTTTGGCATGCCAATAATATTGGGCTAAGGTGCCAACAATCGGTGCTCTTAAAATATTAAAAAAGTACGACAAAAAATAAAATTTAATGAATAAACAATTTGTATGTGTTGAAAAGTTTCTCATAATCAAAAATATTTTTTCTTTTAAAAAATACTTTCATTTAAATTGTTTTTAAAATAAGTAAGATTTAAAAATAAAATTTGAGATGCAAGAGTCCCGAATTTGAAACGTGAAATTTCAAGCAGATGCAAGTTAAAGTTTTACAATTCAAACTCGAGACTACTTTCCGGTCCGAAATTTCCCGCGCAATTCAAATATTGTATTTTCAAATGTACCACATTTAAAAAGAAAAGAATTTTCCAAAAAAAAAAAAGGAAAACGCAGGGGAATAGGGGAAAAACTGTCATCCATATATATCTGCTTAAAAAATATCAAGTGCAACTAGGGAGGAAAGTGATCGATTCTAGTTGCACACTATACTATTATAGCAGAAAGTCAATTGCCCTTCGAGGTCATGCAGGTAATTGAATTTTCAACAACATTGGGTCGAATTTTCAAGCAAAGTAGGGTAAAGTGGGGCAGGACAGACCGGATAACAATGATTGTTCTATACAAAGTTAAAAAGATGTGGAATTCATCATTTTTTTTAAATGTTGATTCCAATGTTTATGTTATTTTTATTTGCAAAAGTACTCTCTAAATCTGAAAAAGGTTATCACTTAAACTTCAGAAAAAAATTTCAGGCTATTTCTCTCTTTTCACGGTCAAAAATTATATTTTTCCTGTTTGAATTTCATATTTCAAGAGCATAATACCAGTTATAGTTATAGTTGAATTTTCAACAGAAAAATTAAATTTTTAAACAAATAGTAGAATTTTTAACCAAAAGAGATAAATTCTGATCCCAAACTATAATTGTAGACTTTTTCAATTACAAAGAATTAATTATCAACCATAAAATATGAATTGTCAACAAAAAATATGACTTTTCTAACAGATGAATTTTCAATCCAAAGGGAACCATTTTTTGTCCAAAAAGTCGAATGTTATTAAAAAAAATAGTTGAATTTTCAGCCCAAAAAGATTACTTTTAACAAATAGTAAAACTTTTAACCTAAAAATATGGATTCTGAACTCAAAATATAATTGTACACTTTTCAAATAAAAATAATTAACTTTTAACCAACAAAAATTATTTTTCTACCAAACGATGAATTTTCAAGCAAAAAGAATAAATTTTCTATACAAAAAGACGAATGTTCAATAAAACTGTTGAATTTTCTGTCAAAATAGATGATTTAAAAAAAAAAACTTGATTCTTGACAAAATAATTACATTTTCAACGAAACAGTAGAATTCATAACCAAAAGATATGAATTGTGGATCAAAAATACAATAGTAGAGTTTTCAATTTAAAAAAATCAACTTTCAACCATAAAACATGAAGTTTTATATAAAAGTTAGACTTTTTAACATAGTAGTTGAATCATCAACAAAATAATTAAATTTTCAACCATATGGTAGATTTTTTAACCAAACGGGATTAATTTTAAAGACAAAAATATAATAATAGAATTTGAAAAGAGAGCTTTCAACGAAAAATAGTTGGATGTTCTTATTTTGTTCCTATTAATTCAGTTCTTATTTAAGTGGAAAAAAGAGAAACAGGGGAATTTCTTGAAAATTTTCTTAAAATTCTTTAAAAAAGGGGAAAAAGAATGTAAAGTATGTGATTTAATAAACCGCAGTAAAAATTCTGAAAAATTCTGGCGATCGTAGTTTAGGAGATATATGCGATTTTGTGACCCAGAATCCAAAAATATAGATTTTTTGATTTTCGATCGGAAATCATACTTCAATCTGTGCTTTATTTGGCACCAATTATACTTTTATGCCCACGAAATGAGCCGAAGTGGGTAAATTTTATATTTGAAGTCGTGCAAATTATATTAGTAATTAATTATATAAATATATGTTACCTATGTAATTATTATGTTAAATATCTAAAAAGTATTAAGTTTTCGTTCTCAAATATAAAAGGAACTGTAGTATTTGAACGATCCATGAACACAAGCTTTAAATTCTAAAATGTATACATTATAAAAGAAAAATTCGTTTTTTACCGAAACATTAACTTTAAAATATAAAATGTAAAATGATCTTCGATGATTTGCCAGAGGTAACATATTAGTTGGTAACAAAGAACATAATTCTAAATACATTTTTTTCAAAGAGCGAGACAATATTAATCGAAAAAGTATCAAACAAATCTGAAAAATGCGTGGCTGATGCCCAGTTTTCCCGGCCAAGCGCTTACTGAATCAGCGACAAGTATGCAGCTGAATCCAATCAGCATATGCGCTGACGAATCTGCGAAATTTAACTGCTTATCAGCTATTTAAAGATATACTTATAGCTGATTAAACAGAAAAATTTCGTTGATTCATATTTAGAGTGTAAGATATGACTTTTAGAAGATTAAGAAACTTTAGTAGAGGTTCAGAAAAGGACGACGAAACAATTGATGATTGCTGTATTCTTTATTAAAGGTAGTATTGCAGAAAGGGTTGTGCTACGCTGAAAAAATTTCTGTTGCAAATTTCTATTAAAATGTCTTGGAAATATATTACCGAGGCGTAAGATAACGTTCCAGTATATGATCTTGTACACTCTACATTTGAATCAGTAAAAAGTGACTGATTCGAAGTCAATTTTGACTGATTCATATAATGCGGATTCGACGCCTGACGAATCAGTCAAAAGTGACAATCAATCAAAAGGTCAATTTTCAACAAAAAATCGAATAGTTAAACTTTCAATAAATAAAATTCATTTTAAAGACAAAAAAAAACTAATTCTCAACAAAATACTTCAAATTTTCAACAAAAAAGATGAACCCACACCTCAAATAATTAATCTAATACAAAAAAAATTAATTTTTAACAAGCTAAAGTACAACTTTCAACAAAGTAGTTTAATTTAAAAAAAATGAATGCTTTGCCAAGATTAATTTTTTATAAAAACAATTAATTTTTCGCCAAGATAAATTTTTATAAAAAAGATTAATTTTTAACTGAAAAAGATTAATTTTCAACCAAACAGATGAACTTTCAACTTAAATCATTAATCATTAACAAAAATAATAAATTTTTACCAAAGCAGTTCAACTTTCATCCTACGCTAAATGAATTTAAAAAACTGGATTTTCCGCCAAAAAGAATAATTTTCTACTAAAAAAAAAATAGTTAAATTTTCAATTAACAATATTAATTTTCAACCAAAGAGATGAATTTTCATGTAAAATCATATCATTAAAATAAATCAGCAACTGACAAAAAAATTTCAATCAAAAAAGGAATAGTTAAATTTTCAATTAACAATATTAATTTTTAAACAAGAGATTTCAATTTGAAATCAAAAACAGTTCATATTTTAACCAAAAAGATTTTAATTTGAAATAAAAAACAGTTGAGTTTAGCCAAAAAGATTGCTTTTCAGCGAAAAAAAATTATTTTCTACCAACAAAGACGAATTTTCAACAAAATAGATGAAGTTTCAAACAGTTGAATTTTCAACTGGAAAAGATCAATTTTTAACCAAAAATGAAATAGATCAATATTCTGTGAAAAAAAAAAATTTCAACAAAAAAATCGAATATTCAACAAAGTAATTAAATTATCAACCATAAAAATAAATTTTTAATTAAAATTATGAATTATTAATGAAAAAATCTAAATGTTTAACAAAGTAGTTTAACTTTCAACGTAGTAGTTGATTTTTCAACCGAAAAAGATGAATTTATCAATGAAATAGTTGAAATCTCAACCAAACAGTTGAATTTTTATCTAAAAAAAAAAAAAATTTCCAACAAAGAATGTAATAAAAAGTTTAATTTTCAAATAAAAAAATTAATTTTCAACAAAAAAGAAGATAAATTTCGAATAAAATAGTTACATTTTTACCAAAAATTTAATTTAAAAAAATGAATACTCAAAAAAAAATGTAATAGTTGATATTTCAGTCTAAAAATATTTTTATTTTTAATCAAAGACAGTCGAATTCAACCAGGAAGATAAATTTTAAGGCATGAAGATTTATTTTCTATACTAATAAAGAGAAATTAATCTAATCAGTAATATTCGCGGACTGAATTGGTAATTTTGAATGATCAAAACAGTTATTTTGTATCACGTAATCAGTAACTTTTACTGATCTAATATTGATCTAATCCGTAACTTTCAGTGTGTTAATCAGTCATTTATGGTTATTTTAAAACATTTATTAAAATACAGGAATTTTAATTTCGAAATAATTTTACTATTTTATTGTAACAGACAAGTCAGTCACTTCCAGTCACTGAAAATCAGTCAGCAATATTGACTGATTCATCCGCTATTACGACTTTTTTGTCGGTAGAAATGACTGACTTTACAGTCAAAGCATGCTTGATTAATTCAATCAGTCAAATTATGGCTGATTTAAATTTAGAGTGTAGTTTTCATATTCTCGTATTGTAAAATTGGTATACATGTATTACCATATCGCCACACACGTAATGCAATGTTTCGAAAGAAATTAAAAAAAAATCGCAATTCGCAGGCACGGAGAATCGAACCCTAACCGCAAAGATCTAAATTGAGGACTTAAATAGAGGGTCACTCCTCCGCTAGACGGGCTAAAGTGAATGTAAGGCGAAATTCCAATACCGATATTGCAAGGTGAACTTGCAATACTCCTATGGTAAATAGCGTCTATTCTTCGAAATGGCAATACACGTATTGCAATTTTACCTTCGAATCCCGGAATTGCAATTTTCCCTTACCGCATAGTAAAAGTGTGGTAAAATCCCAAACATTTTTAACCGTGTAGAAATATAGCGCACAGTCACTAAAATTCGCATTTCGCGTTCTATTTCGCAAATTCTTATAAGATATTTGCTTGCACTTAGTTCCTGGTACAACCAGGTATGTTGGTATCTGCATATTGCACTCAGAAAAATATGTTTGTTTGAATCAAACAAATTCTTTCCTTGATATAGGGCCAAACAAATATTTGATTCAAACACAGCATTATTTAACTCAAACAAATTCTATTTGAATTAAGCAAATTCTATCTCTAATATTTGGTTGAACAAATGTTTGTTTGATTATAACAAACATTTTTCTGAGTGTGCAGATTAGATTAACCATCTGGTTAGAACGAACATAACTATGTGAAGCCAAAGAACACAGTTGCTTTTTTACTCAAGTCAGAACTATCTCTCTTGAATCACCTTTTCATACCCCTGTAACTCTGAATTATTTCCAAAAGTCAAAAAACTTCTCAAGGCGTTTTTCTAGTTGAGATAAACTTCTGTCAGAGCGAAGGATGAAAAGTGTGCTGGTTTCTCAAAAGAAAAGTGTAGGGGAAACCTCCCTACAGTGGATAATGCAACCTACAGTGAATAATCATTAATTAAAACTACTAATAAGCGTAAAATAATTAATTTAATTTAATTAATGGTTAAGACACTATACGTGTTCGTGAATTACAATTAAAATTATTTTTCTTTTATTTGTGCTCTTAATTAATGATTATCCACTGTAAGTTGCTCTATCCACTGTAGGGAGGTTACCCCTAAGGCCTTCACACTAAATCCCAAGGTGTCAAATTTTGATCAAAAAGTGGATCAATTCGTTGCAGTGGGACAAAACAATTTGACATCCATGTAGTAAGATGTGAATCTAGTTGTAATTTTCAACTTAATAGTTATTAGGGGCCGTACTTAAATTACGTAACGGATAATCGAATCTCTCCAAAAAAAACCCATTCCATAGAAATAATAAGATATGGGACTTAAAACTAGTGGAAATTTGTTGTATTTAAGATAATACACTCAGAAAAAAACTTTTCTTGAACCAAACAAACTGTTTTGTTGGATATACATGAAAATTTAGTTAAATTAAACAAATTTTTGCTGATTCAATAAAATATTTGATTGACCTAACCATTTTTTTTGGTTGAATCAACCAAATACTCCAACTACCAAAAGATTTTGTTGAAACCACCAAAAAATTGAGTTGGGTCAACCAAATATTTTGTTGTCCATATAATAAACAAATTCTATGGTTGAACCAACAAAAATATTGTTGATTCAACCAAATCGTTTTCTGAGTGTACATGCTTTGCAGGGTGAAAACTTTAATTTCCAAATTCTATGATTTCTCCTCAAACAATTTTTTTTTTTTACCAATAACATTCAAATACCATTAACATTCATATACAGATTAACATTTTTCACATTTGTTTATTTTAACAAAAAAAAGTGACTTTTTTACGATAAAAGATGACTTCTTAAGAAAATACTTCATTTTCTGCAAACTAATTAAATTATCTACAAAATAATTGAATTTTCAACGAAATAGTTGAATTTTCAACTTTAAAAGATAAAGTCGCAACAAAAACGTGTAATAGTTGATACTTCAATCAAGAAGGATGAAATTTCATTTGAAAAAAATGAATTTTAAAATCAAAAAGAGGAATGTTTAATAAATTTTAGGATTTTTAAGTAATGAAAGAAAACAAATTCACCTAAATTGTTAAACCTTAAAACCAAAAGACGACTTTTCTGCACAAAAATTGAATTTCAACCAGAAAAATAGGAATTTTCAGCAAAAAAATTAATTCTTAAGAAAATAGTTAAATTTTCAACCAAAGAGATAAAGCTTCATTAAAAAGAAATTTAAACAGAATAGTCAAACTTTTACCCACGCAATTAAATTTTCAATTTAAAAAGATCAGTTTTAAACTAAAAGTCAAACTTTAATCAAAGAGATGAATTTTCAACTGAAAATATGAATCTTCAACGAAAAAATGATTTCTTAACGAAGTGGTTCAAACAAAATATTTCACATAAGAAGTAAATTTTCTACGGAGATACTTGAATTTTCAACCCAAAAAGACGAATTTCCAATAATAGCAGCTGAATTTTCATACAAAAAGGATAATTTTTTAAAAATGTATTTAATTTTCAATCGAACAGCTGCATTTTCATCCAAGAAAGATTAATTTTCTACTAAAACAGATGATTTTTTAAATCAGAAAGACAAATATGAAAACATATAGTTGAATTTTCATCCAAAAAATATTTAAATTGATTTTTCAACACAAAATGTCAATTTTTTCAAAAAGTAAATTTTCTACGAAATAGTTGAATTTTTAATAAAGAAGTAGATTTTTGGAACAAAAAGGATGACTTTTTAACAAATTTATTGAATTTTCAACCAAACAGTTGCATTCTTATCAAAGAAAGATACATTTTCTACTCAGATTAATTTTTTAATAAAAAAATTTAATTTTCAACAAAAATAGTCGAATTTTCATCCAAAAAAGATTTCAGTTGATTTTTCAACAGAAAATGTGAATTTTTTTCAAAAGGTAAATTTTCTACGAAATAGTTAAATTGTCATCCAAAAATATTAAAACTGATTTTTGCACACAAAATGTGAATTTTTGTCAAAAGGTGAATTTTCTACGAAATACTTAAATTTTCAACAAAAAAGTAGATTTTTTGACCACAAGGGGTGACTTTTTAAAAAATTTATTTAATTTTCAACCAAACAGGTGTATTCTCATTCAAGAAATATGAATTTTCTACTCAGATGAATTTTCAAAGAAAAAATAACATTTACAACTAAAAAGATAATTTTCAGGAGGAAGCAACTGCAAAAAAAGAAATATAAATAAAAGAAATTAAAATTTATTGTGCTTGACAGTTATTTAAAGTTATATAAATTCCCTGACTTTTACAAGATTTTTTTTCTAAATCCCTGACTGAAAAAAAAAACCTAGAGATCATTTTCCTAACGCTTTATATATAAGACAGAAAGCACGGAAATCTCTTTATTTCTTGAAGAGTAAATAATTTGATGGATTAGAAGTTTTTAATTTATGTACATTTGTAGAATAATTTATATCTGTATTACTGTATATTTGAACAATTGAGCGTTTCCAATCTTCCCCTTGCTTACTGACTGGTTTAAACACACGCAAGTGTCAAACAACGCAACGCTTTGAAAGCTGACGTGAAATCTTTTAAGGGAAAGTAAAATGCTCCTTCTTCGGAGAGTATGCCACACGTCAGTTTGGTTACATAAAAATTAGAGTGAATAGAGACGTCACGAAATATGGGAATAATAGGAGAAGGAATTCATTTAAGTAAAATTAATGTATAAATACCATATTGAATGCATTTTCAACAAAATAGTTCAATGTTTAACCAAATAGTTGAATTTTCTACCCAAAAAATTAATTCGTATCCAAATGGTCGAATATTTAAATAAAGAGAGATTAAACTGCAACTAAAAACCAAATAGTTGAATTTTGAAGTTGAGAAGACCAATTTTGTTCAGAAAACAGTTAAATTTTCAACTAGAAAAGTTTAATTTCCAGAAAAAAAGTTAATTTTAAATCAAGAAAAATGAATGATCACAAAATATCAGTTTTTAATCCAAAAGGTCGAATTTTCTATCTAAAAAAGTTCAATTTTCGACGAAAAAAATGAATTTTCAACCAATTAATTGAATTTTCAAAAAAAAAAGATGAATTCTCAACGAAAAGTATAACAGTTGATATTTCCACTAACAAAGATTTCAATTTTAAATGCAAAAAATTGAATTTAAATACATCAAAAAAACGAATTAGTAACAAAATAATTAAATTTTAAACGAAACAGATCAATCTTCAACAACAAAAAATTTGACAAAGTAGTTAAACTTTCAACCAACTAGTTGAATTTTCAATCTAAAAAGATGGTCTAACAAGAAAGATAAATTTTCAACCAAATAGCTAAATTTTCAACAAAATAATTAAATTTTCAACCAAGAAGTAGAATTTTCATTTTAATCCAAAGAGATGAATTCTGAACCCTAAAAGACAAATTTTTTGGAAGGCAGTTGAATTTTCAAACCAAAAAGTTCAATTTTCATAAAAAGAAGACTCTTTATTAAATTGCTAAATTTTCTACCAAATAGTAGATTTTTAAATATAAAAAGATGAATTTTTAACCAAAAAAATAACAGTGGACTTTTCTACCAAAAAAGAAGATTTTTCAACCAAAAAAGAAGACTTTTCTACCAAAAAAATATGAATTTTTAATCAGCAGAGGCAAATATTATTGGTCCAAAACAGTTCAATTTTCGACCAAAAAAATAAAATTTTCAACCAAATAGTAGAATTTTCTAACCAAAAAAGATGAATTATGAACCAAAAATATAATAGTAGACTTCGCAACCAAAAAAGAAGGCTACGAGTACAATAACACGATCGAAAAAATTTTCAATTCAAAAAGACCATTTTTTTACAAGAGAGTTGAATTTTCAACAAAAAAAGACGAAAAATATTTAATTAAATTTTCATCAAAATAGTTGAATTTGTAACCAACTAGATTAATTTAAAACCAAATGGTCGAGTTTATAAACAAAACAGTTGATTTTCGATCACAAAAGATGACTTTCTGGCCAAAAAAAGATGAATTTTTAACCAAAAGAGATGAATTCTGAAATTAAAATATAATACCTAGTAGACTTTTCAACCAAAAAAAGAAGAATAATTAACACAACTTAAAAAATGTAGAAGCCTAAGACAATTTTTTTAGAAAACAGTTGAATTTTCGACCAAGGAAGACGATTTTTTAACAAAATAGTTCAAGTTTCAACCAAATAGTAGAATATTTGACCAAATAGCAGAAACCAAATAACATAATTGTTAATCAAAAGAGATGAATTCTGAACAAAAAATACAACTTTTGACCAAAAAAGAAGGCTTTTCTGCCAAAAATGTGAATTTTCCGTCCACAAGGCAGAATTTTCCGTCCAAAACTGTTGAATTTTCGACCAAAAATATGAATTCTTAAGAAAATAGATTTTTAACAACATAATTAAATTTGCAACCAAATAGTAGAATTTTTAAACAAAAAAAAAATTAAATCTGAACCAAAAATAATGTAGTAGACATTGCAATGAAAAAAGAAAACTAAGACTACAATAACAATATTTGAAAAACTGTTAAGTCATATAGACAAGCTTTTTAAAAGACAGTTGAATTTTCAACCAAACGAGATGAATTTTCAATCCAAAAAGACGAATTTTCTATTAAAAAAGATGAATACTCAGCAAAACTATTGAATTTTCGGCCAAAAAATATGATTTTATAAAAAAATAATTTAATTTTCAACAAAACAGGTGAATTTTTAACCAATTAGTTGAATTTCAAACCAAATGGTCGAATTTTCTATCCAAAACAGTTGAATCAATCAACTAAAAATAGTTGGATTTTCAGATCGCTTAAAATGTTAATTTTCGTTTGTCCTTTGGAATTTTGAAAATGCTATAACTCCGGTAATTTTTTTTTTTTTTTGTTATCAGAAAAAATCATTAGGATATTTTGTTCCTCTTTTTGCGTAATACTAATAACCGTACATAGAATTTTCAAATCTTTAAAAAAAAGTGGTCTCAAAAATGTTCAAAATGTGCTCACTTTTTGAATTTTCATCCAAAATAGCTGATTAACGAACTCGTTCTTTCTTTTTAGGCCATAAAAAAGTGTGCCAAAGCACAATCCAATCTGATCAATCTTTCGAAATGTATCGTGCCTACACGATACTACAGACAGACAGACGGACAGGCAGACATACAGACAGACACCTTCGTAAAAATCGTTTTTTCTAACTCAGGAGGTCTCAAAACGTGGAGATTTGATGAAAGCCGACAATGTCAAATTTTACATAAAACTAATACCTTCTTATCAGAATGAGAATGTAAAAAAAAAACGAGAAAAGCGGAATTTTCTCGAAATCTGGGGAAAAAAGAGAATTCTTTAAAGAAGGAAAAAATAGAGTAACTGGGGATGGAGTCTCAAGTCTTTTGAATAGGTTCAATGAAAGGGAGAGTATACACAAATTATGGCAAACGGAAGGTCGGCCAAATAAAAATGTATCAAGATAATAACAAGGAATGAGTCTTTTTTGAGAGAAAAGGAAATTCAGTAGTAAAGCACATTTTTTACTATCGACCATCAGGAACGGACGGTGAAATAGTTTCGTGTGCGGTTTGTAGCTCCCCCTAAGCCGAGCTGGGGCTGGTATCGCTCGTAGTCGTGGTAATGTGGTGGTGGTGCCAGTGTGGTGGTGGTGCCAGTGGGATGGTGGTGCCAGTGTGGTGGTCGTCGTGCTGCTGCTCGTTGCCAGGGGAAACCTCTAGAAAACTACCCACACACACCCACACTTGACAGTCCACAGTCGC
The DNA here is from genome assembly GCA_932178445.1 of Andricus quercusramuli. Taxonomy (NCBI): domain Eukaryota; kingdom Metazoa; phylum Arthropoda; class Insecta; order Hymenoptera; family Cynipidae; genus Andricus; species Andricus quercusramuli. The sequence goes on from CAKNXH010060094.1 coordinate 23,189, forward strand.
ACACACACGCTCCAACACAGATGTATGGATTTTCACATACGTACATCTACAGTGAAGTGGGCAGCGAGCTCACGCACATGTGCACGCACACCTAAGTCCTGTGAAAATGTCGATAACGAAAAACCGCGCGGGCTAGGCATAGCTGGTGAACTATTTCACCGTACACGATTTTCAACGTTTTCTGAATCAACGAGGAAAAACGACGACGAGGGCATAAGTTGAGTTAGGTCATATTGTAAAGTCCAGTCATCAGATACTTTGGCGTGTAATATGTCTCTCGTGTCTAATTTCTAACTAAATCTGATGAAAACCTTCATTTTAGGGTGCGAAAGAAGACCCTGCACTCAGAAAACAAATTTTCTTGAACTAGAAAACTGTTTTCTTGAATATAAATGAATATTTGGTTGAATTAAATGAATTTCGGTTGACTCAACAAAACATTTGATTGACCTAACCAATTTTTTTTGGTTGAATCAACCAAATACTCCATCTACCAAAAGTTTTGGTTAAAACAACCAAACCATTTGGTTTGGTCAACCGAAGATTTTGTCATCCATATAATAACTATACACGGTGGCCTTTAAAAAAGTTAAATGCTATTTTCAGGTACCCCAAAGTTATGAATAGGAGATTGTTTTGAATGCATCTGGGGAACCATTTTTGATGAAATTAAAATATTTCCCTGAGTGGATTTTTTTCTTGCCTGGAAAAACCTATTTGAAATACTAAAAAGCAGTAAAATACTATTTTCAAGTTAATAGGACCATATAGTTACGTTTATATAAAGGAGTTATATGTAAATTAGAATTAATAACGAGAATTTAATCAACAAATAAACAAAAGAAACGATTTTTTAAAATTTATATCAATATATTTATGAATATTTCATAAAAAAACTCGTATGCATAATGTTCAAGGTTCAATATTAATTTCTCATAAAAACTATAGTAAGTATAATATACATAGCATTTCAATGTTATTGTAGAATACATATAATGTGTAATATATACAATGTACAATAATATATAATAGCTATATAATAATTGTATTATAATTAAACATGCCTCACCGAAAAAACGATATTCTAATTTCAATAATTTCCCACTAAGTTTAAGAATATTTGCAACCTAAATAGGCGCCAAGAATATATTCTTAATGTACGATGAAGTCCCTCTTACCTTAAGAATATATATGCTTGTCTAATTGTAAGAATTCCCCACTAAGTTTAAGAATATAGTTGCATCCGAAATCTGTCGCTGTAATTGTATAATAAGTGACGAGCTCGAAGAAATGCAACCAATTCTGAGGATAAATCGCATGTGCACATCTCTAACTCTATTTCTTTCCCTTCGCAGAGAACTTTAAGGTGAGAAAAGTTTGATGTCACACGCCAACGAATAAATAATGTAGAGAGGTTATGTCTCGGTGTGGTACAACGGTATTCAACCTCACTGTCAAATCAGACCTTTCTCACTCTAACTTTTTCTGTAAAGAGAAGCAGATGGATGTGCACACGCGATTTATCCTAAGAATTGGTTGCATTTCTTCGAGTTTCTCACTTATTACGAATTCGAAAAACTGATCGAAGAGCACGTCGCCCAAAACAAAAGAAACGTTTGGACAGATGAAGGCGCATTTCGTCTTTTGGTTAGAAGATACTCTTAAATTGAGAATTTCGCTTACTTCATTAAGAATATTACTAAGAATATGCCTGTAAGAATATGACACTCTTGATATTAGAATATCGTTTTTTCGGTGCTTGTTCCGAGTAAAATCCTAAGCATTAAAATATTATGTATATTATACTTACTATATAGTTTTTATATGAAATTAATATTGAAACTTGAACATTATGTATACGAATATTTTGATGAAATATTCATAAATATATTGATATAAATTTCAAAGAATCGCTTCTTTTGTTTATTTGTTGATTAAATTCTCGTTAGTAACTCTAATTTACATATAACTCCTGTACATAAACGTAAGTATATGGTCTTATTAACTTGAAAATAGCATTTTACTGCTTTTTAGTATTTCAAATAGGTTTTTCCAGGCAAAAAAAAATCCGCTCAGGGAAATATTTTAATTCCATCAAAAATGGTTCCCCAGAAGCATTCAAAACAATCTCCTATTCATAACTTTGGGGTACCCGAAAATAGCATTTAACTTTTTTGAAGGCCACCGTGCATATTTAGCCAAATTTTTTTTTAGCCTATAAGGAAACATTTATCTTGATTCAGGAGCACAGCGAAATTGTTTCAGAAATGTTTGAAAGTTTCACAATGCATTAAATTCCATTTGAAACGCTTTCAATTCTCAACATTTCAAATAAAAATAGTGCATTTTCAACCAATAATAGATGATTTTTGAACCAAATAGTTGAATTTTCAAAACTAAAGATTAATTTTCAACAAAATATTTGTTATGGAAACTATGGAACAAAAAAATGTTAAACATATCAGCAGCTTCAGCTAATATAGTTATGAAAATTCTCGAAAACAGATGAATGTTTAATAACACAGTTACATTTTCAACCAAAGATGAGATTAATTTTTCACCTAAAGTTATCAATCTTCAACCAAAAAAAAAATTAATTTTTAATGAAAAATGTAATCGTTGATATTTAAACAAAACAAGATTTTTTTTCAATAAAAAAAGATGAATTCAACCAAAACCCATTAATTTTCAAATCTTTAGATTTGAATCAGTTGAAACTTTTACCCATTTCAATCAGTGATGGAATTCTAGCTATAATTCTATTCTTTTCACTGATATATTAGTGAGTTTCACTGATTTATCATTTAAAAATAGCTGCTTTTTGAGTTCTCAGCCAAAAAATATTAGTCAGTAAAAGAAGCATATGCATAGCTCGAATTCAGTCACTAATTGATAGTCATACAAATTTAAACTGATTCTGATTAAATTGATTAAATTGCTACCAAAAAAAAAAAAAAATTTCAGACAAAGAAGAAGAAGAATGAACAAAACAGTTAAATTTTTAACCAAAAACGATTTTTCGGTCAAGAAATAACAAAAATTTCAACCAAATTGTTGAATTTTCAAGCTAAAAACGAATGTTGTACAAAACGTTCGAATTTTTCACCCAAAAATATGGATTTTTAACGAAAATTTTTATTTTCAGCCAAATAGATTAATTTTATAAATTAAAAACATGGCAACAAAAAAGATAAATTTTCTATAAAAGAAATAAATTTTCAGTATAAAAAAGTAGCTTTTAACAAAAGAAAAAAAGAATATTTAAACAAAATTGTTAAATTTTCAACCAATGAGATGAATTTTCAACTAAAATGTAAAGTTGATATTTCAACTTTTGAATTGAAAAAAAATTAACTTTCAACCCAAAAAGATGCATAATAATAGTTGAATTTTCACAAAAATAATTAAATTTCCAAGCAAACAGTAGAATGTCGAGAAAAAAAATGAATTCTAAACCCAAAATATAATAGTAGACTTTTCAATTAAAAAGAATTAACTTGCAACCAGAAGAAAAAATAATTTTCAATCCAAAAGGATGAATTTTCTATCCAAAAATGATGATTGTCAACAAAACTGTTCAATTTTTTACCACAGAAGATGACTTTTTAACAAAATAGTTACATTTTGAAAAAAACAATAAAATTTTCAACCAAACAGTATTTTTTTTTAAAGAAAAAGAGATGAATTCTGAACCAAAAATATAATTGTAGACTTTTCAATTAAAAAGAATTAGGTTTCAATAAAAAATGCTTGGATTTTCTTGTTGCGTTCTATTAACTCAGTTCGCATTTAAGCGAAAAAAAGAGAAAAAGGGAAGTTTCTTGAAAACTGGGGAAGAAAGAATTCTTTTTAAAAAAGTGGGAAAATAGGGGAAAGAGTGTGAAATCTGAATTACTTAAAAAAAAGGGGAATATATATGGGAATAGGGGAAAGAGTGTGAAGTATGAATAACTTAAGTTGTTTTTCTGAAATTTTCAATCCCCTCCACCATGTAAGAAACCGTAAGATTTTTTCTAAACATTCAGGGATTGAACCTACATGTAAATTCTGATAATTAAGAAAAATTAGACCTTAATATAAATCATTAAAAAAAAGATAATGTGTTAAAAGAATTCAAGGGTTGCAGTACAGAACTAGATAACCAACAAAATCGGAATTTTTCAGGGATACGAAAAAACATTCCGTAAAATCGAAGTTACCACTTAAAGATAAAAAACAAAAAGCCCACTCTTGAGCTGAAGTGTTTTTGATTGATGGCCAAAAACTTTTCACTAGAAAAAGTTTACAATCTCAAAGCTACACTGACCACGAAACGGAGAAGGCTTGGCTGCGGATTGCAATAAAAAAAAAGCGATCTTCAATTTAAATAAAAAATCAAAACTTACTCTCGAGACATTAAGTTTCTAAATCCAGAGAAAAAAAAGGTTTGCTTTATAAAATTTAACCAATTCCGAGTAAATCGTCCAATAATTTCGCGGTTACAATTTCACAGGGTTTAAAAATTCCATTTAAAACTATTAAGCAAGTAGAAATGTTTGTAAACAATTAAAAATAAATCAAGTAAGAAGTATAAAACTATTTTACAAAAACAAACTCATTTTCCAAATTTTTTAACATTAATAAAACTCTTATAACGCAATAAATTACATATATTGCCTTCAAGATAAAATTCACTTTTAGCCTAGTCTCTAAAAGATCGAATTTCTGCTCAAAATTATAATATCTCTGGATTTATTATTTGTTTTAATTTGTCTTACGTAAGATCTCACAATCCTCCCTCCCATAATAATCAATTCGATTTTACCAAATCCACCCTCCCCCAAATCGTCTAACGTAATTTGTGGATGACCCCTAATATGAAGCTACGGCGAATTTTGTAGGACTTCTTAAAGGCAACAGCTGTTTGTAGACTTCTTGTTGTATATCGCGTTTTTGGCTTAAAATTTGATATTTGCATTTTTTGATAGTATTCACGACGGGTAATATCAGAATTGGTCAAGGAAGGATGGTTAACTGGCTTGAACTTTCTTTTCAGGCCTTCAAGAAGAATTGAAAAGGACAACTCTAAAATAACCGACGAAGTCAAAATTTTACATGAAATTATAATATTGTAATTTCAAAGAATTACTACTCAAATATTCTGATTTCACTTGACAATATCTCAATTGTAATTTTACAGTACATTTTGTATTGTAAAGTGTTGTAAAATCACAAACATTTTTAACAGTATAATTGATGACCCACTTTAAACTTTTGGGCCTTGGCGTATTATAAGTTTAGGGAAAAGCATTCAAAGTTTCATGGAGATCAAAGACATTGACTACAGCGTTGACATGTTTAACTATATATGTGTCGCATTTATGAATATTATAGATTAGGACAAATTGTACTAGCAATTGAAAAGGACACGCGTTAAGGAAATTGTAGACCAATAAACAGCAATATAACACGAATCTGGATGAAAAAAAAAGATTTTATAGATGGTCCTAGCACAATCTTACGTGGAAACGACATAATGGTGATCGTAAAAAAGTTCTGCGCGTGTAATAAAAATTTACGATCGAAATAATAACCCAGTACCCGCAGGTCGATGATGCTTCGAAAGTACATACGAGTGTGTAACAAGCTTCGTGTAACCTTTTCACTTCATTTTCGCAGTTTAGAAAGCGAATTAACGTTACACATCTCTACTGAGAAGTTCTTATCAATATTGTACAAATAAGTAACATTTCATTAATGTTTCCCGAAAATTATGTTTACAGTAGTGTAGATGTAGACAAACGATTGCCAAAATTTTCAAAAGATCCAGATTTAAAGTAAACTCAAAAATAAAAGCAATTGCTAACATTACAGTTTGTTATTTCATTTATGAAGTGCATAATCGTATCAGTAAGACTTCTCTGATTCACAATGCAATCTTAGTGATTAAAAAGCTAAAAATGAGTCACTGACTGGAGTCAGTAAGGATTTCCATTGAAAATTAGTTAAATCTCACTGATTCAAATTTAGAGAGTTCACAAGGTTATAGATGTCGACGTTGAAAAAAATATGTATTAAATGATCCATTGTAGGAACCCGGTTTCCCAAGAAGAGCCTCTTTTCAAAAAACTATAAAAATCTTTTTATGTAACGCAGGCATGATTTACGCGTTTTATCAGCGCCTTTTTAGTTTTGAAAGTAACCATTTACACAAGAAGCGTGAATGCGCAAGCGCGCAGTAGAATAATGCGTCCGTAATACTCCTAGGAGTATTATGGGCTCATTATTGTACTTGTAATTTGCGCTCGGATAAAAAGACGTTTCACTCCTAGGTTCACAAAATATACTATTATTTAATCATTGATATTGATCAATTTCATTCGCAATACATTGTTTAAACATTCATGTACTTTTGTATATGCAATATACGGTATGATGCGTAAAATTAGCTTTAAATAAAGCCGATTATGAAATAATTATTACAAAGCTTTAAAAAAGTAGAAATTTATTAAAAGTTGCAAAATTACCAATATCACCTAAGAACAAAAATAAGAGCTACCACAGACTTGCAAAAAGTGGAAAAAGTGACTAATTTATACAAATTGTAATTAATTTAATTACAAGCTATATTCACTGTTGAAAACTTTAACTTTCTTATTTATATTTCGATATTTTACAGTAGGAACTAGAAAACCAGAAAATTATGAAATAAAATAATAAATTTCATTATTCAACACTCATTAAAAAATGATCTTGAACCAAAAAACTGTTTTCTTCGATATAGATGAAAATTTGGTTGAATCAAATCAATTTTTGCTGACCCGCCAAAGTTTTGATTGACTCAATCAAAATTTTTGGTATCATCAACTAAATACTTCATCTTCCAAAATATTTGGTTGAAACGACCAAAAAATTTTGTTGTGTCCACTAAATATGTTATTCTTCATATAATAACCATATTCTATGGTTGAACCAACACAATTTTTGTTGATTCAACCAAATCGTTTTGAGTGTAGACTTCACAGGCTTATATGCTCTCAAAGCAGGGTACTTTTCCCGTAATATTTTGATTATTCATAAAAATTTGTTACTATTTTTTAATATAAAATACTTCTTCAAATTCCTAACCTTTCGAATAAAAATATTGCAATTTCAATAAAATAGATTAATTTTTAACCAAAGCGATTAATTTTCTACTAAAAAGCATTAATTTATACTAAAAACACCAATTTTCGACAAAATACATCAATTTCCATTCAAATAGTTGAAGTTTGTAATAAAAAAGATAAATTTTCAATAAAAAACGGAATAAATAAATTTTCAGTTAGCGAACTTAATTCTCAACAACAACAAAAAACAACGAATTTCCAACGAAATTGTTGAATAAATTTTGAACAGATAAAGATCTAAATTAAATGAGAAATCTTCAACTAAAATAATTATTTTTACAACAAAGAAGTTGAATCCTCAACCGAAACAATTATTCATTTTTAACCAAACAGTTGCATTTTTAACAAAAAAATGAATTTTTTATCAGAAAAGAGATGATATTTCAGTCAAAAAAGATTGTCTACCAAAGGGGGAATAATTTTTATCAAAAGAGTTCAGTTTTCAAGGTGAAAAGTCGAATGTTTTCGAAAATCTTGGTCTTTTAATCCCAAAAAAATGAATTTTCAATAAAAAAAAAGTAATTTTTAACCAGGACAGCTGAATTTTTAACAAAATATTATAGTTGAATCTTAAACTAAATCAGATGATTAATTGCCAACCAAAGAGTTTGAATTTTTAACCAAAAAATATGACATTTTTACCAAAAAAGAGATACATTTTCAACCAAGAAAGATGAAATATCAATCAAATAGCTAAATTTTTGAACAACAAAAATTAATTTTCAACCAAAAGTGGCATTTTTAATCAAATGCTCGCAATTTATAACAAAGAAAATTAAACTTCAACCAAAAACAGTTTCATTTTCATCCAAACAGTTGAATTTTCAAGCCAAAAAGATGAATATAAATTTTCAACGGAATTGTTGAATTTCCAATTAAAAAAAAAATTTTAACCAAATAATGAAATTTTTAAGCAAAATGATGAAATCTGAACAACAACAAAATAATTATTAGACTTTTCAATTAAAAATAATGAACTTCCAACCAAAAATAGTTGGATTTTCTTATTGGACTCTATTAATTTAGTTCGCATTTAAGAAAAAACGATAAAAATGGGAATTTTCTGGAAAACAGGGGAAAAATAGAAATTATTTTAAAAAGGGGAAAAGAAGGGAATAGGAGAAAGAGTGTGAAATCTGATATTGAATATCATGTTAATGCCATTATAGTTTACTATAGATTTTATACAAAAATTAATTAAATTTTTCTTTTTTTTAGATAAAATCTAAAATCAGATTGATTAAAGTTACTAAAGTTGCTGATAAGTTACTAAAAAGATACTTATTTTATCAAAAGGTTACTTTTGGTAACATTTTTTGTCCGAATTAACGAAATGAATTAATTCATTAACCGTATTATTTAAAAACTTGTAAAAAAATGTGAAAATTCAAATTTTTGCAGTAAATTAGGCACTTTAGAGCCGGGAAAATTAGAGAAAATCAATAAAATAAGAATTAGTTCGTATGTAAAATGTATGAAAAGAGCTATCAATTGAATTATTATGAATCCTGATAAAAATCGTAATTTAGCTAAAATTACTCGTTTCTAAATTTAAATTTGAATCTTTTTTGTTGAAATTTTAGTTTAAAATTCGTCTTTTTTGGTAGAAAAATAATTTTCTTCATTGAAAATCACCCCTTTGTTTTAAAATACATAATTTTATTTGAAAATTAATCGTTTTTGTTAGAAATGTATTTATTTTGTTGAAAATTCGTCTTGTTCGGTCGAAGGTTCCCCTGTTTTCGTAAAAAATTCAACTATTTGGTTGACAGATTTTTTTTTTTAAATCCATATTTACTGGTTGAAATTTCAATTATTTTGTAAAAATGGGACTTTTTTGCTTAAAAGCTCAACAGGTTTGAAAGATGGGCTGTTTGACTGAAAACTTGTTCTTTCATTGTTTGTTTTTTTGTTGTTGAAAATAATTTTTTTTTTAACTGAAAATGTAACTATTATTCCGTTTGAATATTCCATACTTTTAGTTAATAATTCATCTCGTTGGCTGTACATTCATTTTTTTACTAAAAATTTAATTACTCAATTTTTGGTTGAAAAATTATCTTTTTTAGTTGAAAATTCGTCTTTTTTGGTAGAAATTAGTCTTCTTGGTTGAAAATTCATCTTTTCGGTAAAAAATTCAATTATTCTAGTTAAAGATTCATCATTTCACTTAAAAATTCATCTTTCTGCTTAAAAATTCCACTATTCCAGTTAAATATTTACAATTTTATTTGAAAATTCATCACTTTGTTTGAAAATATAACTATTTTTTTGAAAGCTAGACTGAAAATTTAACTTATTCTAATTGAAAATTCTATATTATTTTTTTTAGTTGAAAATCCATCTGTTTGGTTAAACATGAATTTGTTTTAACTTGAAATTGAATTATTCATGTTTAATCTTTAAATAAAATAAAAAAAATAGGTTTAAAGTTAAATCCATATCTACTGGTTGAAAATACAACTGTTTTGTAAAAATTGGTCTTTTTGGCTTAAAACCTATTTTGTTGAAAATCGTCTTTTTAAAATGAATTCTACTGTTTTTTATATTAAATTAAAATATTTTTTGGTTATTGTATCAACTATAACATTTTTCGTTAATAATTCATCTTTTTTAGACAGAAAAATTCAACAATTTCATTAAAAGTTGAACTACTTTCTTAAACGTACATTTTTTTGTTGAAGATTCATAATTTTCGTGGTAACTTCGTTATTTTTCGGTTACTTTTTTTAGATAAGTATATGGTTACTATTTTACGATTTTCTGAAGCTTGAGCAGTTCCGAGCCCTGAGCATGTACCTACCTACGTTTCAGATAAATCATATATGTTAATATAAAAATATTAAAGGGGGCGGGCCCATTTTAGGCACCTTTCCCCTACGTGTTAAGAAAGTTATAGCCCTATAATTTCTCTGACATAATCTCTTATACATAATTTTTATCGAACAGGCCAAACAGGAATGTAAAAAAGTTGCCGTTTAAACTTTAAAGTACCCAATAAGTAGATAACGATTTGGAAATCAAGGACAGTAAAGAATGAATGGCTGCGAGCAGACTTTTTCTCTTAGACCGGAAACATGCCGAGAATACGCCGGAGGTGAGTCGATATCGGATTAGGTATTTTCACTTCAGCCATCAGCTAACTTCACTTCGTTGAGTGCTGAGGGGAAAACAATAGATCAAATGCATGGGACAAAACTTTATTTTGGTAATATCTTCATAATGAATAATAATTATTACTATTTTATTATGTCATTGGATAGTTCTTAAAAAATAAAAACTATTTTTCAAATACATTTATATAGAAAAAATTAGTTTTTACGAAGATATTAGCAAAATAGGGCAAAAATGGAGCGAATTCCATGCATTTGATCCAATGTTTTCCCCTCAGCAGTTAACGAAGTGAAGTTAGCTGATTACGAAGTGAAAATACCTAATATATAACGTGGGGATTCTCCCGCTTGCCACGAACCAATCAAATTTTATGATTCGTATCCATCTAGATTCCACAGTGACCTACCACAACTTGTCCCAGGCACAACATTCTGTTTTTATATTCCTTTTTTCTCCCGATCCTCAACAACTTTTAGTCTTTTTTCTGTCTACGGCCTTTTAACTTCAAATGATATACTTTTAGAACTTTCCCGCCTCATCTCTTTTCTTTCCTTTTTGTTCCGAAAGAAAAGCATTGAAAGGGAACGCAGAAAATGCATCAGATTCCAGGCAAATTGAAACTTTAGATTCATTATCCGACGTATTGTAATGAAACTCTCGAGTAACTAGGACGGGCATTTTCAACTTCCGAAACTTGTTTTTTGCTTCGAGACTGATTACAGGGTGGCCGAAAAACTTCAATTTCAAAATTCCCTGATTTTTCACTTTCCCTGACAATCAACATTCAAAGACCAGCATTTTATTCTCATAACTTTTTCAACATAGAATATTTTATAAACGGTAAAAAACGATTTCAGATTGAAATTTAAAAAATTCAAATTTATCGATTTATTTACAATCAAAAAGATGATTTTCTACCATAAAAGATAAATTTTCAATCAAACAGAACGAATTTTCAATAAAAAATTGGAATTGTTAATTATTGAATTTTCAACAAAAAGATATGAATTTTTCAATAAAAGGTTACGAATTTTCTGTCCAAGAAGAAGAATATTCAACAGAAAAGTTGAATTTTCAACCAAAAAGAAAGATGAATTTTAAACTAAATACTTGAATTTTCAACAAAACAATTAAATTTTCCATAAAAAAGATGAATTCTTAATCAATTCTTAAAGTTTCTACCTATAAAGATGAATTTTCAACCAAATAGTCGAATTTTCAAACAAAAAGATTAAACTTCATCTAAAAACAGATGCATTTTGAACAAAATACTTTAATTTTCAAGTATGAAATAAAACGAATTTTTAAAAATACAGTGGACTTTTTAAACCGAAAAGTTTAATTTTCGATAAAGAAAAAGATGACTTTTTAACGAAATAGTTACATTTTCAATAAAATAGTTTAATTGTTAAACAAATTGTTAAATTTTTAATCCAAACAGATGAATTTCCAAGCAAATGGTCGAATTTTCCGACAAAAAAGGTTAAACTTGAAACAAAAATAGATGCATTTTCTAAGAAATATTTGAATTTTTTAGAAAACAGTTGAATTTTCAACTAAAAGATATGAACTTTCAACCCGAAGATGAATTTTCAATCTTAAAGGAAGAATTTTCTATTTAAATAGATGAAATCCCAACAAAAAATTTGAATTTTCGACAAACAAAGATGCATTTAGGACGACAAATGTAATAGTTGAATTTCTTACCACAAAAGATGAATTTTTAAGTAAATACTTGAATTTTCAACAAAATAATTACTTTTATAACAAAATAGTACAACTTTTAGACAATTCTTGAATTTTCAACTAAATAGTCTTATTGTAAAACCAAAAAGATTAAACTGTATCCAAAAACAGATATATTTTCAACCAAACTGTTGAATTTTCAACCCGAAAAGTTAAGTTTTCAACAAAAAGATCAATTCTAAATGAAAAGTATAATAGTTGATATTTCAACAAGAAAAAAACAACGACTTAAAAAAATAGTTACGTTTTCAACCAAAAAGTTGAATTTTCAACAAAATAAGTAGCTTTTTAACAAAATAGTTTAATTTTTATGCAAATAGTTGAATTTTAACCCTATAAAGATGAGTTATAAAGAAATGTCATAAACGAAAACCAAAAAAGATTAATTTTCTACCAAAAATATTAATTTTAAAACCAAAAATACATTTATAATCAAAAAGATAAATTTTATATCAAAAAGACGAAAATTCAACAAAATGATTTATAAAATAAATAGTTGATTTTTCAACTACAAAGATCAATTTCCAATCAAAAAGAGATCAATTTTCAAATACAATGATGAACTTTTCCGCTAAAAAGACGAATTTTTAAACCGAAAATATGAATTTTCAACGAAGAAGTTAATTTTCGACCAGAGTTACATTTTTAACCAACATAGAAGAAATTTCAAATCAAGAAGATTATTTTTCTGCAAAAATCACGAATTTTCAAATAAAAAAGACAAAATTTCAACCACAAATCGAAAAATTACATATATTCTCAGTGAAATTAATTAACTTTGAACAGAAAAAATTAATTTTCAACAAAATAGTTCAATTATTATCAACTATAGAAGATTAATTTTTAATCAAATAGTTGCTTTTTTATCCAAACAAGATGAAATTTCTACTAAAACAGATGAATTTTTAAACCTGAAAGACGAATTTTCGAAAAAGTAATTGAATTTTCAAGCGAATAAAAACACGAATTTTTAACAAAACAGTTAAATTTTTCTCTGACCAACATTTTATTTTTCCTGACGATTGATATTCAAAGACAAGAATCTTAGTCTTATTACATTTTTAACATATAGAATCTTTTATAAACTGAATAAAACAATTTCAAATTTAAAAATGTCAAGTTTATATGAAGAAGATTTTTTAGTTTCATTAAAAAATCTTCTTGAAAATTACAATATTTGTGTCAATTAAAATCGATATCTTTCGAAAAACCAGCAAAGATGTCACTTAATTTTATTATCTTTGATGCAGATATTTGAAGTGCCTTTTATAGAAATTCCCTGACTTATGCCAGGATGTTTTTGAAATTTATGATCAGCTCATGTATTTAACAAAAAATAACAAAAATACATAATATAAGCTCACAAATTTTGAATATACAAAAAAATGTAAATGCAGTAAATTCGTAAAATAGGGGAGACCACTCTACAGTAGATAGTGATCTTACAGTAGATAACCATTAATTATAAGAACAAATATAGGTAGAATAATCAATTATATTTTTAATATATTAACAGGTATCGTGTTTTATTTTTTAAATACATTTATTAAAATAATTATTTTATATATATTAGTATCTGAAATTAATGATTATCTACTGTAGGATGGTCTCCCCTACTGAGCTTTATTTAAAAAAAATTATATTTATCTAACTGATCTTAAAGAGTACTTTGGATATTGGAGGGTTTTCTACATATTATCAAGAAACACTAGCAAAAATTGACAAAGAGTTCAAAAGTCCACAATATATCAGAAAAACCTCTTGTCATTTATATTGTACTATTTTTTAAAAATATTTTGTTGAAAACAGAAATGAAACGTCTTTTATGGCGCAGTGCATAAAGTGAGTCTTTGGAAAGGCTTCCCAAAAGCATAAAAAATTGACATCTGTGAAAACAAATATAAAAATGACGGGTGGCAGAGCATAACGAGATAAGGGGCCGAATAGTAATTACAGGAGAGCAAAAAACATTCTGTAAAAACAAATTCGCAATTAAAAAGAAAAAAAAAGAATATGCTTCCGAGCTGATGTACTGCTGAATCGATACCGAATAAGTTTGATTGCAAAAAACCTTCCGGTTGTGAGAAAATATAGTCTACAGTTGACGATATCGGATCCTGAAACGGTGAGTTGTTTGATGTGAAAAAGTAATTCAGTGTCTTTGCTGAATAGAATAAATAATAGTTGAAACACAAAGTCTTTATTTTGAATGAAAATGAAAATTAAACTGCTTTAAAACTATACTCTAAAGAAGCGATTTCGAACAAATCCTTTCAACACCTAATCTTTAGCTGCTTCTTGGCAATAAACTTTTGTTTACTGAACGAAAGAACTAAATCAACTTCATATTTTCTCAACTTCTTGTTTCTTTTTTTTTCTTCTTTTTAGTTTCGATTTCTATTTCCAAAACTTCCCTTTCTTATTAAAAAAAATCTAGGTATTATCTTTCTGACTCGTTTAAACAATCCCAAGACATTTTGTACTTTTTGGTAGAAAATATAATGAAAATAATTTAATTGAAACAACCATTCAAAAATAAAATCCTGTACATTTTCCGCTTTTCACAAACGCTTGACACCCTGAAAATGATGTGAATCTAAAGAATTTTTACAAAAATCGTCTGCCTGCGTCTTCGGGTATAAATTGAAGAAGCTAAAATAAATCGGAATTAGTACCAATAAGGGTTAAAAAAATGTATTAGTGATAGATTATATATCATTAGTGTGCTCATTGCGTTCTATTCAATTTTATTTTTTCAGAGCTTGGCTAATTATTGTTTACTATCGTGACTTGGAAATAATATAATCCATTACAAACTTTACTATAGTCACTTACAAATACAGTCATTCCTTCCATAAATGATGCGAGACATTAAATGTATAATTCAATGAGAAATTAATTACTATAAATCAAAGATAATACCTCTGGTATTGGCATAGAAAATATAAATAAAAAGAAGAGTTTCCCCGTCAAACTTTTTTATAGAAGAAGTCTTCTATAAAAAAGTTCGAGGGGGAAACTCTTCTTTTATTTATATTCTCTATGAGAAATGCTTTAACGTTGAATTTTCAACAAAAAGAGATAAATTTTCAACGAAAGAGTTGAGTTTTCAAGATAAAAAGTCGAATAATTTTGAAAAAATTTGACTTTTAAACCCGAAAAATTGAATTTTCTAACAAAACAAAAAATTAATTTCAGACCAAGCATTTGCATTTAGCAACAAACAATTGAACTTACAGGTAAAAAGACGAATTTTCAACAAAATAGTTGCATCTTTAATTAGATAGTTGAATTTTCAACCAAATGTCAAATTACAAAAAAAAACTTTACCAAAAACAGTTGCATTTTCAATCAAATAGTTGAATTTTCAATTCGAAAGGACGAATGTTTAACAAAACAGTTACATTTTCGACCAAGAAGGATGTATTATTGACAAAATAGTAGAAATTCCAACAAAATAATCAAATTTTCAACAAATTGGTGGAATTTTTAACCCAATATTTAAATTTTTAACAAACAAAAAAATCATTTTTGCAACAAATAGTTTAACTTTCAACTTAATCAAATTTAATCAAAAATAGTAGAATTCAACAAAAAAATACGAATTTGCGACACAAAATAGTTTAATCCTCCACTAAAATAGATTAATTTTAAACTAAAAAGTTGAAATTTTAACAAAAAAATTGATTTCCTACCAGAAAAGATAATTTTCAACAATACAGTTGAATTTACTACTGAATTTTTGAAATTACGATGGAAAACTACGAATTTTCTAC
Source organism: Andricus quercusramuli (assembly GCA_932178445.1). Classification (NCBI taxonomy): domain Eukaryota; kingdom Metazoa; phylum Arthropoda; class Insecta; order Hymenoptera; family Cynipidae; genus Andricus; species Andricus quercusramuli. The sequence continues at coordinate 38,973 of CAKNXH010060094.1, forward strand.
AAAACTGTTGAATTTTCAACAAAAAAGTTAATTTTTAAAAAGAAAGAGTATTCAGTAAAGAAAAAAAATCAACCAAATTGCTGAATTTTCGGACAAAATAATAGAATTTTCAACCCGAAAATATAAATTTTGAAAAAAAAAAGTTAAATTTTAACCAATTAGTCGAATTTTCAACCAAAACTTTAGTTGAAATTCAAGAATTTTAAATCAGACGTACTAAAATCGAATTCAAAATCCCATTTAACGTTTAATTTAATTTTTAGGAATATTGCAATAGGAGCATTTTGTGTTTGTTGTCCTTTTATCGTTGAATTCTTGTTTTATTTTCAGGAATTCTATATAAAACTTTGGTGTTAAATTTGCAGTTAAAAAATTGTTTTCAACGAAAAAAAAAACGATTTTACCGCAAAATAAGTAAATTTTCAACCAGAGATGAATCTTCAACGGATAAAATGATTTTTTAACAACGTAGTATAACTTCGAACCAAGTAATTGCAAATATAAAAAAACGAATTTTAATCAAAATACTTAAATCTTCAACTAATAAAATAAATTTTTAACAAAGTATTTCAACTTTCAACCAAACTGTTGAATTTGCAACCCGAAATATGAATTTTCAACCAAGAAAATTAAATTTTCACCAAAAAAGACGAATTTTCAACCAAGAATTGGACAGTTAAATTATCAACCAGAGATAAATCTGCAACCAAAAAAGTGAATTTTTAAAAATGTTGATAAACTTTCAATCAAGTATTTCAATTTTCAAACAGGCAGTTGAAGTTTCAACCAAGATGAATTCTCAGCGAAAAATTTTATTAACTGACACTTCAACCAAAAAAGACGAACTTTCAATATAAAACGTTGAATCCTCATCCAAAACAGATTAATTTTGAAGCAAAGAGTTCAAATTCAACCAAATGAAGTAAATTTTCAATCTGAAAAGACAAATTTGCATCTAAGAAAGATTTTTCAGTCAAGAAAGAAAAAAATTCAACCATATTGTGGAATTTTCAAGCCTAACAGGCGAATTTTCTACAAAACAGTTAAATTTTCAAACCATAATTAAGAATTTTCCACAAAAAGGTTAACTTTCAATAAAATAGTTCATTTTCAACAAAAAATTTCAATATTCAAACAATGAAATGAATTCTCAATAAAAAATGTTAATTTTCCATAAATAAATCAATTCAATTTTTCAGTTAACAAAATTAATTTTCTTCAACAACATAATAATTTTCAACAAAGCATATAAATCTTCAACCAATTAAATGAATTTGTAACCAAGTAGTTCAACTTTCAACAAAGTAGCGAGCCAACTAGTGAAATTTTTGCCAAAAAAAATGAATTTTAAGAAAATAGTTGAATTTTCAACAAAATAATCCAATTTTCAACCAAATAAAACTTTTTGATAAAAGATATAAATTTAGAACCAAAAATAGAATAGTAGTATACTTTTCAATGAAAAATAATTATTTTCCAACCAAAAATCGTTGGATTTTCTTACTGGGTTCGATTAATTCAGTTCGTATTCAATTGAAAAAACGAGAAAAGGGATGTGAAGGGAAAGTTTCTTAAAACAAGGGAAAAATAGGAATTCTTTAAAAAGGGGAAAAAAGAGGGGAATGGGAGAAAGAGTGTGAAGTCTGCTAGTGTATCAATTTGAAAAAAGCGTAAAAATTTGCTGATTTTTATTCGGTTCGACTGTCGTGAAAAAAAAAAACAAGAAGAAAGATAAATGTCCAAAAGAAGTTGTGGGTGGGCTGCTCCCGATCGCGAGAATCTGGAGAATGGGCGAACGAGCGCGAGGCGGGGGTGAAACAGGCGACCCTTCGAATCCCAAAGCGAGACGAAGCGTCGCGGCGGCGAGACTTTGACCGAGTTTTCCACCACCCCAAACGACCTCACATTGCGTCGCATTGCAAGTAAACCTTCTGGTTACGGCCTATGTACTCTTGATTCCGCGGAACTTTTCACTGAGAAATCACCGAACTCTTTTGAAAAAACCTGGCAAACGTAACCGAAAACTTCGAGATTCGCTCTTTACACCGTTTACGTCTTCACCGTTAGAAATGTTTTAGAAAATTCCGACACATTAGGAATCCTAAAGTAACTGAAATTTACGAAATTAGGTTGCTAAAAACGAAATTCAGTAACTTTTATAGTACATTTACTAAATTTTTGTCAACATTTAGAAACGGAATCTGAAAATAACAAATAGTATCCTAAATCTTCTAAATGGTAACAGAAATTTATGTGATCGTGACAGAAAGAAGTGCGTGGTTGGAAACATTTTCTCAAGCTCTTGAAAATTGTTTGCAATTTTGAAAAATACCCTAATATATTTCAAATCCTTGAAAATCGTTTCAAATCCCTTGGAATTTTTTGAAGATCTATAAATACCCTAAAACCTTTCAAATCCTTTGGAATCACTTCAAATTCTTGAAAACCTTTTGAAACTTTCTAAAGCTTTCATAAATTATTTGGAATTTTTAAAAATACCCTAGAATCTTCTGAATTTTTGAAATCCCTTCATATTATTAAAATAAATTGAAAATTTTTTTGGTATCTTTTAAAATATCCTAAAATCTTTGGAAATACCTTTAAATCTTTGAAAACCGACGAAATTCCTCGATTATTGTGAATAAATTCTTTGAAATGCATTAAAATATTATAAAATCTCGTGAAATTCTATGAAACATGATGCTTTTTTTAAATCCCTAAAAATTATTAAAATCATTGGAATTTCAGGAACTCCTTGGAAAAATTACTTGATAGTTCAATTACCATCCAGAAAAGTTGAATTTTCAACAAAAAGACAAAAAATAAAACTTCAATCAAATAGTTGAATTTTCAAGTCGAATCTTTAAGACGAATTCTTTAAAAGACAGCTGGATTATTATCAACCTGAAAAGTTGAATTTTTCAGTCAAAAACACAGATCTTTCAAAGACAGTTGAATTATCAACCTGAAAGGTTGCATTTTCGAAAAAAAAAAGATTTTAATTATCAACCAAATAGTTGCATTTACAATCAAATAGTTGAAATTGCAAACAAAAGAGACGAAATTTCAATGAAATAGTTGAATTTTTAAACAAACAGTTGAATTTTCAAGTCAAAAATATACATTTTTTAGAAGACAATTGAATTTACAATTACTTGGTTCAAAATTGATCCTTCTAATTGAAAATTGATCTTTTAAAGATGAAAATTCCACTATTTGGCTGAAAATTGAACTGTTTGGTAGGAAATTCATCTTTTTGGATTAGGATTTCAACAATTTATTTTCTACCGAATTGTTTAATTTTCAATCCAAGAAGATGAATTTTCTGCAAAACAGTTCAATTATCCACAGGAAAATATGAATTTTCAAACTAAAATGATGAGTTTTCGAACATAAAAAAGATAATTTTTTAAAAAGTGTAATATGTTTAAAGAAAGTAGATGATGATTTTTTAACAAAAAAGATTAATTTATCAGCCAAACAGTTGAGAATTCATATTTTTGGTTAAAAATTCTACTACTTTTGGTTAAAAATTAAATTATTTTTATGAAAATTTAACTATATGTTATATAATCAACTCTTTTTAAAAAATCATATTGTGGGATTGAAAATTCAACTGTTTTATGGATAAATCGAATTTTTGGCATAAAAATTCAACAATCCTGTTGAAAATTCATGCATTTTTTTTGAAAATTCGTCCTTTTTGGTAGATTTCGTTAAAAACTTATCTTTCTAGGTCGAAAGTTCAACTATTTGGTAAAAAGTTGAACTACTTTCTTAAAATTTGATTTTTTTAAATTTACCTTTTTAGTTGAAAATTTAATTTTGTTGTTGAAATTTCCTGCTTCTTTTTGACTAAAATTTAATTTTTTTACCTGCAAATTTAGCTATTCCATTTTTGATTGAAAAATTATCCTTCGTAAGTTGCAAAATTAACTCTTTGGTAAAAAAAATCATGCATTTTGTTGAAAATTCGTCTTTTTGGTTAGAAAATTAATCTTCTTTGTTAAAAATGTATCTTTTTGACGGAGGATTCTTCTATTTGGTTAAAAATTCTTCATTGTTTTTTTATTCAAGTAGTTGAAAATTCTATTTTTGGTTCAAAAAATATATATGCTTTAGTTTAAAATTCAACTATTTGGTTTGAAATTCATCTTTATTAATTAAAAATTCATCATTTTACTTGAGGATTAAAATATTTTGTTAAAAATTCGTTTTTTTCGGTCAGTTCAGCTAGTTGAAAGTTCATCTTTTGGTAGAAAATTCATCTTTCATGCTTGAAAATTAACTTTTATTTACTTTTCGTGTTTTAAAATTCAACTTTTCGAGTTGAAAGTGCATAACTGTCTTTGAAAAAAATCTTCTTTTGGGCTTCATTTTTGCTTGAAAATCCAACTATTTGGTTATTACTAACACTTTTTGGTTAAAAATTGATTTTGGTTATTGAAAATTCGTTTTTTTTTTGCTGCAAAATCATCTCTTTTGGTAGAAAACCTTTATTAGTTGAAAATGCAACTACTTTGTTGAAACTACAAAATATTTCTAATTAAAATCTGAGGAATTTAAAGTGTGACATACTGAATTCAATATAGTATTTACAGTAATTTTATTTAAAAGAATTTATTCCCCTATTTTCGTGAAAAACTACTCTATTTTCCCTGTTTTTAGCGGATTTTGGAATAGGTTACTTTTCAGGGGCATAGGGGGGAATTAAAGTAGAACTACGGTCGTCAACGAGGGGTGACGAAAGGGGGGAAGGGTAGTCAAAAATTAGTAACGTAGTTTACAGTTGGCCCCTTATCTGTCGTTAATAAAATAAAACGTTTTATATGACATGACTGAGGGCCTGCCGAGTTATTTTTTGACAATCTCATTGCCAGGCCAGCTCAAAAGTCGTGTAAAAGATGACTAAAATAAGAAATTTTGTCCGTGTGCAAATATTATATTCACTGCGACGTCGTGTCGTGTCGGTATGTGTCGCGTATTTGCGAATTGCCAGCTATGCCTTTACACTGCTTAAGTCATTATCGTTTTCTTATAGTCGACCGATAATTCCATATCGTTAGTAAATGACGTGGGTGTGGGGAAGAAGAAACATCGAACACTGTAATTACCTGTATCTATACTGATTTGCCTGAAAGTGCGCGCGCATTGCTTCGCTTATGTCTCATGTGTTGCACATAAATTGTACACCCAGTAATGTATAGATATCGCTGGATCTGACGCGTCACGCTGCGATAACCTCGGAGGACTGTCTGCAGAGAGTGTAGGTTAGGTAATGACTAATGACAGTACGCGACCATATGAGGCATATAAGATTGAAAGCTGCACTGCACTGCACTGAATCTGAATTACACATAAAAAAAAAGTAATACCCATGGACGAATGTGCCGAATTTGTCTACTGTAAGTTTGGAATATGTAAATTCAGACCTCACGGTCCCTATGGACAGTGCGCGGAATTGCTCAAGCTTCAAAAAATAGTCAAATAGTAACCATACTACTCTCAAAAAAGTAACCGAAAACTAGGGTGGTTCAAAAAACACCAACATTTAAAAAGTTCAGGTGCTCTCGGATATTTCGGTTCCAAATCATGAAAAAATATCACGTTATAAGTTTGAGCCAAATCGGAGTGTATTTAGTGCTCCCTCAACGACATTAAAGATTTAATAGACTTTAATCGAGTATAGAGACCAATGATTTTAAATATAGGTCTCTGAATTCGTCTTGATTGCCTCTATATAATTAAAAATAACTTATAAAACTTAATCATCTTAAACTATAAACAACAATATGGAAAATACACAAAATAAAAGTTTTTATATTAAATTCGCTATCACAGTTGTAGGGTAAGGAGCGGCAGCGCCAACCAGTTAACAATCAATGATTTTTTTAAATTTAATAAGATGTGGAACTGATCCACTTTTTTTCATTTCGAGTCCTACATCATTTTATATCGTATTTCGTCGGCTTTGCCCCACATCCGAGGGCAAAGCCAACCGCAGCTGATTATGAAAATCAAAACATCTGAAGATGGCAAAACATGATGGTTCGCTCCTGTGGTATTTTATATACTGGAAAAATTACCTTAAAACATTTCCAGCAAGAAGAACAAGTTATTTTTAATAAAATAGTGATAGCTGTGATATAACCTCTTATGCGTTGCATTGCACTAGAGACGGACTACGCGCAAAGGTTTCTATCCATACCAATACAAAACCCCCGCTCTACCGACTGGATTAAAAATAATATTTAATAGTTTCTTGCATGTAGCCCAGAAGATAAGTGGCTGTTCTACATTGCCGATCACTTATCGACAAAACTTATGATACGTTTATAACCTAAGCACGTGTAAAATATTATTTTCGTCGGGCTTGCCCCCCCCCCCCCCCACTGGTGAGGCCTCAATTATTTACAATATTTCATATACTTTGGACCTGAATTACGTTCAATTATTATAATCGCATAATGTGATATAGTTTTATCTGTCAAAATATCAAATTTTCATACGTAAGTATTGCCATTAATGTTGAAAACATTATATTTCTGCCAGCGAATCTTCCATTCTTTCGTTGTCAAAACTGTTTTCTGCATCATTTTTCTTTTACATCGTCAATTTTCAAGATTCTAGTAAGTAACACTATCTATGATATAATAGATTTATTTAATGCAGAGTAATATCAAAATTGTTAAATAATAGCGATGTTATAAGCAAAGTCGCCTTTGCCCCACCGGTTGGCGCTGCCCCTTCTTACCCTATTCCTCTTGTAAATCTGCACAATTTTCATTTCATACTAATTTGCCCTAAAAGGAACATTGTGAAAGTTATGAATGGTTTAAAATTCCCTAATGTATACTGTTTAGAAAAAACCAAGTTTTATGTGAAGCAGTCGATCAGTTGCTCTAAAACATGCGATGCTTCGATGTACGATCTTCAGTTCATTCGTGTACTTCAAAATTATACTAAAGTATCGAGCAAAACTTCTGCAGCAGGAAAAATTTCTAAAGCAGCTCTTACTGCAATTCATTCGACATTTGTGGTATCTGAGACAAGAAATGATTCCACTCTGCCTCTTTTCCAAATTAGTTTCCAACGAAAAGAAGGTTTGTTGTTTAAAAGAATACTCCAAAGATCAGAAACACACTCGATCCATTAAGTACGAAGGAAAAGATAACATTGCTAAGATGTCACTTGAGTCCTTTATTGGGCCTGCGCCCTGCATCTTATTTTTGATTTCAAAGTTCAAGATTAGACACTTCATTTTTAGAAGATGTTAGAAATTGGAAACGCTTGAACCTCTTCAGGAAGCAAGAGAGACAATAAAATCATCAAAATGCATCAATGATTGTCCTGAACGAGGTGTTGCTATTTTGCAATTACATTGAATAAATCCCTCAGAAAGAGTGAAGAAGACAAACTACTAATTTTTCAAATCGTAGAGGATCACTGAAAATGGTATGGATGTCTAACCTAAGAAGCCTCATGAAAGGTATGCTATGGAAAACAACAACTGAAAATATAACATTAAGATATCCAAA
>CAKNXH010060096.1:0-15234 GCA_932178445.1 Andricus quercusramuli
CTAGTTCTGGTCGTTTATTTCGGTCTTTGGCCGTTTTCAAAACAGCCTCAACGCGTTCTGGCATTTCTGCGACGGCCAGAACGCGTTTTGGTAGTTTTTTTCGGTCTTTGACCGTTTTCGGTCTTTGAGCCTAACATATACATTCAATCTATATGTAGAATACATTATATTATCACGCGCTCTTGCTGGTTGTCGATCGTCCCGCAACTCCGAAGTCCGAACATTTCCGAAGAGTACCGAAAATAGCCCGGACTTATTTCTCTTGGATTTCGGATCAGTGCTCGAGCTATTTTACAAAGCAAAAACATACGCAAGGGCAAGCGATTCTTTTCGTTTGTAAATACGCTCCGCACTCGGTCACTTTTACAAGGCAAAAAAGACACAAAGCACTTTAGGTACTTTTTCATTTGTATGATAATGACGTATTAGATGCCGTGTACAAATTTTGGGACACGCAAAGTGCTTTATGTATCTTTTTCTGTTGTATTTTTCAACTCTTTCGACTTTCCTCAGTTTTAAACAATCGTTTTTTGCAATAAATATTAATAATTAGTCACTTGTATTACGCTAGTTAGATGCAGCTTTCTCTTACGAATCCAGTGATACCAAAAACTCATTTTTCATAAAAATGTCACTCATGTATCTTTTTAGTTTTCACGGCAGTATAATTTGGCTAAGTTTCAACCCAATAAAAAAAAACAATAATTTTATGTTGGAGCACTGGACTTATTCTTCCCCGAATACTATCCTAGAGGAGTTGTATATTAGACAATTAAGTGAGAGTTGCACGAATACTTGCCTTGATCTAATTTTCGCACGATTTCCACGAATTATTTTCGTATGGAATTAGTTAAATGAAAAGTTCACATTCATATACTATGAGTTATTTTTCTCAATTTTTTAAAAATTACAAATTTTTGTGATCTACTCTAGGGTAGTATCCCCTACTTGGTTCTATTTTGCACGCAGAAAAATGAAATGTCACATTTACTAATCAAGAAATGTAAAGTGTTTCTTGTAACCGTAACAGTAAAAACTGCTCTTAATGAAGGGGTGAAAATGTCAAAAGTACTAAGCATTTCGTAAATGTCACAGTGAAATTAGGGTGAATTTATCGGCAATCCTTTAGTAAAATAAACCTCTATTCCCTGGTATGAAATACGGTAAGATATGTAAAATCCACTGAACCGAGATTACAATAGTGGTGCAGTGAACATTACAGGAGGATCGGTACATGCTACCGATCCGAATAGCTTGTTTAGATCGCCCTCAAAGTCGTGATAACGCAATCTATCCGCGCGGACCACCGGATGAATTCATGACGCCATCGGCAATGGATGGATTGCATCACCCAAAAAACATTTATTTTTTGACATTTCTGTAACAGCCGTCACATTGCTCCATATTCTCACTCAGCAATGAAGAGGTTTTATAATAAATAACACAATTTTGGATGGCAAATCTTATTCACAGGTCGCGTGCAGTTGAGAGTTTATTGGAGCAAGACGTTTTTGCGTTCCGCGACTGTTCCAGCTCACTTGTATGGATATATAAGGTAAATTGCAAGAACTTTTGTCGTGTGCCGCGATGGCATGAACGCGTATTCAAAAGTCGTAACCGAGGTGGCCACCTTAGTTACAAATGCATTTCGGAATTATTTCACAGATCGCAACTCGTGTAATAGTGTAGTGGTTAAGGTAATCGAATTGCGTGCTTAGGTTTATGCGTTCAACTCCCCCCCCCCTCTTGAGTGCGAAATTTTAATTGTCTTATAAGCGTTGTAACTTAAAAATACCGATCAATTATAAGTATATCCGAAAATGTATCTCAGAATTAACCATTTGTTTATTTAATTATTATTTTGTAGCCATTTTTTATTACAATTCATAGAGCCGTCCAAATTATAGTCTGCACCGTTAACATAAGTTAGATCTGTTTATATTATCCGTCAAAGTCACATGATAATTCGTAATTGCAACATCGAGGAATTCGTGCAGAATAGCGACTGGATCGGTCAAATCTACTGATCCGCAGGTTAAGAGCACTTGAGAATCGGTACTGGTAACCATCAATGACAGTCATATTCATTTGTCTATAGTTGTAAAATTTACTCAACTGACGTGTTGTCCATATACGTACTTGGAAGATCAGTAGATTCAACTTGGTTTTCAGTAAAATATAGGGTTCTTTTTTCTGCGTGTGTTATGAAGAACATATATGTTACTAATAAATTATAATTACTAATAAAAGTATAATTACTAAATAAGTATTGGTAGCGTTGTATGGCAGCAAATTATTAAAGAAACACCACGTTAGAATAAAGTGCCTTAACTAAACGAAAATTAATTCAGGAAAGTTTTTTGTGGACATATTTAAATATGCTCGAGTATCCACAAGCGCAACCATACAAATAGAAGGGTTAAACCTAGTGACACACCCGACGGAAAGAAGCGTGAACTTCTACAAAGGGATTAGTAATATCGAATTCTTGTAAATTGAGAGAAAATACTAATTTGATTTGCAAAAAACTATGGAGAAATCACTCACAACATAATAATTCGATAATCTTGAAAAATATTTGTGGGAGTCTGCATACAAAGGGTCCTTATGACCGGTGTTGAGCCACGCATAGAACAATATAGCCGTATAAATTCCTGGAATCTTATGCGAAAAAAAAACTCTCAATTGAAATACGAGCCAACGGGACACTTTTGAAGTTGGAAGTTCGAAAAATCGGTTTTCCTGAAAAAACGCATCTAAACTTGGCGAGTACCATAAGCACACATTTAATTACTTTTTAGCGCACTCATAAGAAGAATAAATTTGAAAAAAATGTACGTCTCTGAAGCACATTAGATTACAATTTTTTTTAGTTTTTGAGTTCATTTGCCACCAGAATTTTTTTTCTTCAACAAATGGTTTTTGAAATCATATGGCATATTGCATGAAACGAATTTGTACAGGGAAAAATCATTCTGAAGATAACTGTGGAAGCAAAATTGAAATATGTCAAAAAATCACTTCTCTCGAACTTTCAAACTTCAAGTCATTTCTGCTAACGGAAAATATCGTTTTAAAAATGTGTAAAAATCACAGAAAATATTTTTTTTCAGCCCACCATACTGTGCAGTGTGCGGCGCACAGAGTACGCTCAAGGTTTTAGATTTTTTAAAACTATGTTCTACCCTTTAGATAGTTTTAAAAATTGGATTTGTTATACAAGATGAATTGAAGGACAACACTGCATAAGGGCGTAAGTGCCAAATTTCGGAAATGCGTTTTATTGGCCTAAAATGATGTTTCTAACCTAACTCATATTTCTGTAAAAGATTATGGTCCGGTTCGATTTAGGAATGAATCAAAATCCATGTTTGGTATTTTTGGTTAGAAAGTAATTTAATATTTTGGCCTGTTTTTTCACAATTTAATAGAGCTAAGTGATAGCTCAAAAGCACTTTTTTGTTTTTTTAATTTCTTCAAAAAATAAAAAAGTTATGCAACTCTTTGTGTGTCCACATTTTCGCTTTTGGGGACGCATCGCACCATTGATAAGGGGTTTTCTCGGATGTGACTGCTTCTTTTAGGATGTTTATTCTACGGTTTGATAGAGTTAAGTAATAGCTCGTGAGTACTCTCTTGTTTTTTCTCCAAATGCAAAAATAAAAAAGTTATGCAACTCTTTACGTATCAAAATCAGATTTTTTGGGGACGCGCCGTTCCTTTGACAATGGTTTTCTCGGAGAAGGATGCTTCTTTCAGGATGTTTCCGCATTTCTTTTTTTCAAATTAATTGCGTGAAAGTTCTACAGTTTTTTGTTTCTCCTGTAAAAGTCGGGTTTTGGCACTTACGCCCTTATGCGGTGTTGCCCTTCAATTGAAGATTTTTTTAATGAAAAATGGTGGCGGTACACCAAGCACACCCCAAAAATAATTACCAACAAATTGAAAAAAAATTATTTAATGGTTCTATTTGCAAAAATTATTTCATGCATTTTTTCGAACATTCTGCTATTGAGACCCATAACATATTTTCGTTTATCGAAATCAGTCCAGCCGTTCTCGAGAAAAACTAATTTTTCGATTTTTCTTCTAACCCTCATAACGCCCATAAAAATTATTTCCTAGATATAATCTTTTGGGAAATTCATTCGTACATCAATACCAACTTGTTTTGAAAATCTTAACCAGATTAACTTTTAATTTTCGATTTTTCAATAGCTCTTTCGATGTTCAACAGAAAAACCGTGAGTTCTATCAGAAAAAGAGTTGAGAAAAGGTTGTACGTCTTTTTAAAAGCAATAATTTATTTTTGGACTCTTTTCGTATGTCACATAGTTTGACTAGAACTTGAAATTTTTCATTTAAAAAAAAAGCGTAATCACAATTAAAAAAAAAACTATACTTAAATAAATTTATAGATTTTTTTTATGAAAAATTCTCCTTCTTAACATTTTTTTCGTATCTCGCATAGTTTTTCTGGAAAATGGAATTTTTTATTCTTAAAAACATTTTTTACGATTAAAACAAAAACTATGCATCTCATCAAAAAATGGTGTGAAGAAAATTTGTCGATCTTTTTGGGATAAAGAATTTTTCATTACATCTTTTTAGTACACTACCGTCGGAAATTATCTACACGGCTAACGCGAGATGTACTGAAAATCACTGCGGACTTTAAAACGTGATTACTCCCTCAAAAAGAAGCAAGACATTTTTTTTAACCGTTGAGAAGCTAATGAAATTACGCGTCAAATAACCCCTACTAGAGATGATTTTGATCTTTTGAAAAGAATATATATATATATATATATATATATACCATATATATATATACCAGAATATATATATATATATATATATATATATACCAGAATATATATATACCAGCTGAGAAGTTTAACAAAAATTCAAAAATTTGTCGAATTTCGTACATCGAATGCAAATCATTACATCACCTAGGAAAGTTCTAGCAAAAATCTGAAATTTATAACACACAGTCATTGAAGACCTATCTTCAATTCAAGCCAATAAAAGTTCAAAAATCTGTATATGGGTTCCCGACATATGACCAAAGACCGACTGAAACTTGACGTAAACACGCTTGGAAATTCGTTGTCATATCTTGGGAACCCGTAAAGATTTTTAAAGTTTTATCGGCTTGAGATATTAGTTATTAATTAATTATTAATTATTAAAGATAGGCCTTCGATGACTGTGTGGTATAAATTTCAGATGTTTGCTACAACTTTCCAGCTGATGCCATGAGTTGAAGTCGAGGTACAAATTTCGATAAATTCTAGATTTTTTTTTTCTAAACTTCTTACCTGTTGTATATTCTTTTTAAAAATCGGAAATATCTCTTGTTGGGACCATACAACGTAGAATTTCATAAGCTTTTCAACGGATTTTGAAAAAAGTCTCTCGCTTCATTGTTGAAGGAGTAATCACGTTTCAAAGTCAACTTCGTTGACCTTACTAAAACTCGTTTTTTTCTGATATAGGGTGCTCAAAACTGGCAGATTTGATGAAAACCGACGCAATCAACTTTTACATAAATTTAATACCTTCCCCTTAGGACGCGGATTTAATACAAAAGGTGAAATAAAATTTCCGAACGAAACAATTCAAAAACTATGAAAATTTATTTTCTTTATAATAACAAAATAATCACATATTCAATCGATTTATACTGAAGAAATTGCAAGTCCAAGAAATCACAACTTGCTAATGAAAAAGGTTAACGAAACATAACTTTAAAAAAGTGCAATTAACTAAATCAAAAAAATGCACTTTATAGATTTTTAAATAATTCTAATTGCACACATTTTATTTATCTTTAATTATCCGAAATCAGGAAACGTCAATGGATGTTGAAATCACGAAAAATTTTTCAAAAATGCGATTCATACACTGAGAAACTTTAGGTTAGAAAAATTACTAAAACGGATAGCAAATGGGGGCAAAATGCTTAAATTTCGACATTTCAATACATAAATAATAAGTTATACTATTTTTATAAGAAGAATTCCTATTTGATAATAGCATTTTCTACTTTTTGTAAGAAAGGTTAATACCAATTATTAAAATTGGTCCCAAATATTACTAACTGATTTAGCAGACGGTATCGAGCCTTGGACCGAGCGCAGCCGAGTGCATCCGACGTGTGTCGATCGCCGATCATATTTTTAGGTTGCGAAAATGACATCTAATTTATGTTTCAATGGAAAATCCGCAAAAAAACGTAATTTAAAAAGAAAATATTTACTTATTTTAATTACATTAAAAATTTTGTTGTTCAAAATTATAAAAATATCATGAATATTAATCAATTAAAGATAAAATTAATTAGAACCAATAAACTTTCTATCATTCAGGTCATATGGAAGTTTACATTCTGAGTCTCAAAATGTCTTATAGGTAGATGGATCATCGCCCGACTGCTGTCCCGGAGACGCGTGTTCGATTCCCGCCAGCTTCGTTTTCTTCCAACCCGATTTTTTTCTGTTTCAGCTTTATAATATAATACTATCTTTTAAGAATATATACATATATGTAATTTCTAATGTTGTCAATTCTTAATTTAAATAAATGTGAATTATGCGTTAAATGTAGAACATGTGTGTAGGTAGGCTTGTGTGAAAGTTAGCAACATGTGTTTTTTTTTTACTATTCCCACTGTAGCATATTTTGCTAACCAGTTAGTAATTCGGTGCGCACGGTCCCTGCGCATAATTTTACTACAGTACTTTGTAAATAGATATTAATCCAACAAATTTACTATTTTCTCCTATCAAAATTAGTAAATAGTGCAGACTTGCAGTTTTACCACAGAGGTTAATAAATACTTCAAATGTCTTTTACAATAAATGCAATTGTTTTAACTTTTATTCCAATATCACTAAGTAAAAAGAGTGAGTTAACACATGAAGTTAGCTGATAAGCCTTTTTATTCGCCATCTGATTGGCTGTCGAGTCACGTGAACGTTAATGCCACTCACAGCCAGCGAAATTCAAATTGTCATTCGTTTCGTTTTTTGTTACTATTTACTCAGTGACACAGAACTTTTCATTGTTAATCATAAAAAATCTGCTTTCTTATGTTTCCAATTTTATTTCTAAAATATTATACATCAGACTCAGGTACCTTTCACACGATTTCAGATCATTAGATTGCATGCAGAAAGTCCACAATAGTGTAAGAGATGGAGAACAGTCTGTCCTTTTCGTTCCTGTGGGCAATCGACATGCAATTTGCTGATCTGCAATCGTGTAATAAGTAATTCAAAATCATTTGTCATGCGTATTTAACTTAGGGTGAGTGAGTGAGATGGTTATGTTCTTTTCCCTAATTGATCGTGATTTTCCCTGGAGATTGGTGATTGGTCGTTCTTTTTGGGGCTCAGTTATTGGACGTTACATTCGAGAGTTACTTAGTTATGAGTAGGCATAAGGCTGGCGTCTCATGTGGGCAGAAAACGTCGGCGTAAAGCAGAAGATCATGAGAGTGAAAGAGACAAATAGATCTGTCCGTCTTTTTCACTCTTATGAGTTTCTGTTTTACGCCGGCGCTTCCTGCCCACATGGGACTGCACCTTAAGGCTTAGTTTCCATTTCAGTTTTAATTTCAATCCAGTTATATTCAGTTTTAGGTATGGACTCGTAGATCGCTGAGAAAAGTCTTTCCGATGACTCTTAACTATGTTTTGTAAATTTACAAGAATTGATAATTATTTAAACAATTTAGATTACAAAATTTTAAGTTTGGCTATTTTCAACGAATAGGCTCAATTTTGTAGAGAATTAGATAAGAATATCTTACCGGTGATGTTTCTATAATGCTCTGCAAATTTCAAAGAATTAATTATTATTTAAACAATTTTGATAAACAAATTGAGAGTTTGACCATTTTTCAACGAGTAGGCTCAATTTGTTTACGGAATCAATAAAAAATATTTTTTAAATAACTCTTTCCTATGCATGATACTTTGGAGATTTACAATAATATTAATTATTTAAACATGTTTATCAACATAAGCAGAATGTAGCTATTTTTTAATGAATAGGCACAATTTGTTTACGGAGTCAACTAACATTGTCTTTCCGATGACTCTTTACTATGTTTTGTAAATTTACAAGAATTAATAATTATTTAAACAATAGTTATTTTTCAAGAAATAGGCACAATTTGTTTACGGAGTCAACTAAAATTGTCTTTCCGATGACTCTTTACTATGTTTTGTAAATTTACAAGAATTAATAATTATTTAAACAATAGTTATTTTTCAAGAAATAGGCACAATTTGTTTACGGAGTCAACTAACATTGTCTTTCCGATGACTCTTTACTATGTTTTGTAAATTTACAAGAATTAATAATTACTCAAACAATTTAGATTTAAAAATTTACAGTTTGGCTATTTTTCAACGAATAGGCTTAATTTTGTACAGAATTAGATAAGAATATCTTTCCGGTGATATATTTCTATAATGCTCTGCAAATTTCAAAGAATTAATTATTATTTAAAAAATTTTTTTAAACAAATTGAGAGTTTGACCATTTTTCAACGAGTAGGTTCAATTTGTTTACGGTTACAATAGTATGTTTTTCAGAAGACTCTTTTTCTATGTTTTTTTACAAATTCTGATTTTGGCTATTTTCAACGAATAAGCTAAATTTTTTTATAGAATTAACCAAGAATATCTTTCCGATTACTTTTTTTCTATAATGCTATAAAATTTTTTATGATCACCCTTTTCTATGTTGTTTTGTAAAGGACCCCGTACACATCTATGGAAAATATGGTCCCGGTCAAATTGGCTGAACCTGTGGTATAATGTAGTTTATAATATGCTGATCAAATAAAGTCCTGAGACACTAGGTCCAAAAAACGCCAGGTTTCGAGATAGGAGGGACCAAATGTCACTTTTCATGACATGACAGATCACATGACATGTAACATGAAGCATGACATGACATGATACATGAGATGACATAACGTATGACATTACATGACGCATGACATGACATGACATGTCACATGGCGTGACACAAGACGTGACACAAATGACACAAGAAATGACACAAGACACGACACAAAACAAGACACATGACATGTCACTTGACACGCGAGATGGCATGAGATGACATGACATGTTACTTGACACATGAGATGAGATGACATGACATGAAACGACATAGCGTGACATGAAATGCCATGACATCACATCACATGACATATGACACATGACATGGCATGGCACATAACATGACATGACTTGAGATGTCATGTCCTTTCATGTTCCATGTGTTATGTCATGCCATGTGCCATATGCCATGTTATGTCATGTGTTATATGTCATGTGTCATATGTCATGTATCATTACATATTATGTCATGTGTTATATGTCATGTATCATGTTCCATGTGTCATGTGTGGTATGACACGAGACATGATATGACGCAAAATGGCAAGATATGACATTACACATGGCACGATATGATACATGACATAGCACATAACACGAAATAACATGAAATGTCATTTCACGTGTCATGTGTTTTGGCATGTCATGTAATGTGTCATATGTCATCTGGCATTTCATGTCTCTTGTCATGTTTCATGTCATGCCATGTCATGTCATTTGTGATGATGCGTGTCATGTGTAATGTCATGTCATGTGTCATATCATCTGTCATGACATGTGTCACGTCATGTCATGTGTCATGTCATGTCATGTGTCATTTGTTATGCTATGTGACATGTCATGCGTCATATCATGTCATGTCATGTCATGTGTCATTTGTTATGCTATGTGACATGTCATGCGTCATATCATGTCATGTCACGTGTCATGTATCATGTAATGTGTCATCTCATGTGTCATGGCATGCCATGTCATGTGTCATGGCATGCCATGTCATGTGACATGTCAATTCATGACATGTCCTCGAGGGTCCGTGAAACTCCTCTCGCGTTCATGAAAAGTGACATTTTGTCCATTCTATCTCGAAACCTAGCGTTTCTTGGACCCAGTGTCTAAGGACTTTATTTGATCAGGATATTATAAACTACATTATACCACAGTTTCAGCCAATTTGACCGGGACCATATTTTCCATAGATGTGTGCGGGGTCTTTACAAGAATTAATAATAATTCAAACAATGTTCATAAACAAATTCAGTGTTTTGCTATTTTTTAACAAATAGGCTACTCTTTTTACGGAATTAACTAAGAATATCATTCCGATGGCTTTTTTGTATGATGCTTTGCCAATTTCAAAGAACTATTAATTATTTAAACAATTTTCAGAAAGAAATTATGAGCATGGTCTTTTTTCAACGAATAGGATAAATTAGTTCAGGGTATCAAGGAAGAATGTAATTCGAATAACTATTTTCTACTATACTTTGCAAATATATAATAATTATTAATTATTTCAACAATTTTCATAAACATATTCAGAGTTTGGCTGTTTTTCAAAGAATCAGCACAATTCGTTTACGGAGTCAACTAAGAATATCTTTCCAATGACTGACTTCTATATTGCTTTTGTAAATTTACAATAATTATCAAAAATGTAAACAATTTCCATAAGAAATTCTGAATTTGGCTATTTTTCAGCGAATAGGCTCACTTTTTTGCAGAATTAACCAACAATATCTTTCCGGACAATTTAAACAATTTTCATAAAAAATTCAGAATTTGGCTATTTTTCAGCGAATAGTCTCAGGTTTTTGCAGAATTAACTAAGAATATCTTTCTGGTGTTTTTTCTATAATGTTTTGTAGATTTACAATACTTATTAATTATTTCAACAACTTAAGAGTTCGGACATTTTTCAATGAATGGGCTCAGTCTGTTTACGGGATCACTAAGAATCTATTTCCAGTAACTCTTTTCTACGGTAATTTGCAAATTTACAATAATTATTAATTATTTAAACATTTAAAATTTAAAAATTTATAATTTGTCTATTTTTCAACGAATAGGCTCAATTTTGTACAGAATTAGATAAGAATATCTTTCCAGTCATATGTTTCTATAATGCTCTGCAAATTTTAAAGAATTAATTATTATTTAAACAAAACTACCATTTTTCAACGAGTAGGCTCAATTTGTTTACGGAAGCAAGAAAGTACGTATTTTTAATAAGACTTTCCTATATTACGTTGCACTTTTGCAATAATTATTATTTATTCAAACAGTTTTCATAAACATAATTAGAGTTTGGGTATTTTTCAAGGAATAGAAACAATTTGTTCACGGATTCAAATAACAATGTCTTTTTGATGACTCTATTCTATGTTGCTTTGTCAATTTACAAGAATTATTAATTATTTAAACAATTCACATGAACAAATTCAGAGTTTGGTTATTTATCAACCAACAGGCTACATTTTCTCAGAGAATTAATCAACTAAGAATATATTTTCGATAACTTTTTTATGTGATACTTTTTAAATTCACAAGTATTATTAATTATTTGAAGAATTTTTATCAGCAAATCGGAGGCAACTAAGAATGTCTTTTCGATGACTATTTCCTAGCATACTTTGCAAATTTATAATAATTATTAATCATTTAAATAATTTTCATAAACATTCAGAGTTTGTCTACTTTCAAATAAGAATTTCGTACATTACTTTCCATATTCACAATAATTATTCATTATTTAAATATTTTTCATAAACATATTCAAAGTTTGGGTATTTTTCAAAAGGAATTCCTTTTGAAAGGAAAAAGTTGACTCCTTACGGAGTCAACTAAGATTGTCTTTCCGATGCTCTTTTCTATGTTGTTTTATAAATTCACAAGAAAATTTAAATATTTAAACAAACATAAGAAAAATCAGAATTTGGTTATTTTACAACGAATATTTTTTTATATTATTATTATATTATTTTTATTTTATTTATTATTAATATTATTTTTCTTATTTTCAACGAATTTTTTTACAGAATTAACTAAGAATATCTTTCCGATGACTTCATTATGTTCTTCAAGTTTCCAAGATTTATTAATTATTTAAAATATTTTAATGAGCAAATTATGAGTTTGGCAATTTGTCGAAAAAACCCTCCCGTCAAACCTCCTGCTCGACATTAATTAAAACCGAGGTTAAAACGTTAGCGAATACACAACACTGTCCTACACGTCGCAGAAGGTCATCCATCCGAGTGCTATGCACGCTGGAAATGGCTTGACATCTGGACTCTTCTCGAGTCGAGATTATTTACTGTGTATTACTATGAAAATTTGTACGCGCCGACATTTTATAGGTTTTTTTCCAAAGTTGCATGAAAATGTTTAGAGTTGCAAAATTATTTATTTTGCATCGTGAGAGGGTATCCATGCGAAGCCGTGTGCAAATCAAAATTATTGAAGTAAAAATTAATTTCATGGTATTTTATTGAACTTCATGTCCAAATAAAATAATTAGATGCAAACAAGTTGGTCGCGCGCGGAGCGCGCGTATGATGCTCTAGTTTTAATTGAAAATACATCTCTGGTTGAAGATGTAACTACTTTGTTGAAAATCAATTAATCTTTTTTTGATAAAAGTTCAACTGTTTCGTTGAAAATCGATATTTCGCATTTAAAAATTAAACTTTTCATTTGAAAATGTATGTACTTTGTGGAAAATTTGACTTTAAAAAAAAAAATGTATTTTTATTGTTGAAAATTCATCTTTTTGGCATAAAATTCAACTATTCTTTTCCTTTGAATCTTTTTTGGTTGGAAATAATGTTTTGTTCAAATGAAAATGTAACTATTATTCCAGTTGACTGTTCGATAATTTTAGTTGGGAATTCATCCCTTTTTTCTGAACATGCTTTTTTTTGCTAAGAATTCATTTATTTAATTTTTGGTAGAAAGATGATATTTTTTAGTTTGAAATTCGTCTTTTGGTAGAAATTCATCTTCTTGGTCAAAAATTCAATTATTCTGGTTGAAGATTCATCATTTCAGTAAGAGATTCATCTCTTCTTTTGTTTGGTTAATCATTAATTTTCTTAACTTAGCATTTAATCATTCAAGTTTTTGTTGCCAATTTATCTTTTTTAGTAAAAATAAATTTTTTGCTGGAAAATTCAACTATTTCAGCTGAATATTCATTGTTTTAGTTCAAAACTCCTATGTTTCGTTAAAAAAAAATTTTTTACTAAAAATGTTACTATTCGGTTTTCGGTGGAAAATTATTATTTTTTTAGTTCAAAATTCAATTATCTGTTTGGAAATTATTTATTTAAAAATACATGTTGTGTTGAAAAATGTTCATAATAAACGTCAGGAATTGAAATAAATGTTTGCGTTTTGCGGCAGATACGAATTTGTTACTTTTAGTTGGCCGGGAAAATTGAAAAACTTGACCAGGAAGAACCGGGAATTTGAAATCGTCCGCCGAATCGCCATCCTGAAAATGTGTGTGCTTGGGGAACAATAACCAGTTGTTGCGATGATTTCTGCATGTATTTAATACAATTTTGAACCATTTCACCTGTAAATACCATAATTTTTATTGTTTAGATGCAAAAATAGTTTAATCTGTAACAGTTTTTGAATAGTTAAACCTCCAATTCCATTCCTGTCAATTATTGTCAATTTATTTAACTGTCTAATTACATAAAGCCTTCTGAAGAATCTAATATTATGCAATAACAAATTTGAAACCTTTGGAATTCGAAGGTTTTAAGATCAGGCATTGCAAATCAAATTATTTGAAATATTCAAAATTGAGTATTTTAAATATTAAAAACTAGAAATTTTCGAGAATTTCAAATCAAACTTATTTATAGATTTAAAATTGTTATACTGGAAGACATTTAAAAAGATTGAGTAAGTTTTTCTACTGAAAATTGAAAGAATTTAATGAGTTACCTACAGTTTATTTAGTCTAAGTTTCAAGATATTGGCGCCATCCTACGTTCTAATGATTCCACTCGTTTTCAATTCGGTATCCATCATTCTGAATTAGAAGTTAAGTTGTCAGTACAGCATTTTGATATGGCAATAATTATTTACCAGCGGTTTTTTACGCTTTCAAACCAAAAAATGTCAACAATATGAATTTAAAAAGAAATAAATAAAAGTCTTAGAATAATATACCCGCTAAATCAAACTACTACTGCCTAACTTGTTAAAGACACTATATCACTATGTCACATCGTTAGGTGGCATGATTTTTACATGCTGCCTCTCGACTCCTCATTCGGTATACCGCCTGAACAAACATTCAATTTTTTATACTCGAAATTTGTGTTCAATTATCAAAAATTCAATTTCCAACCTATCAACACGTGCGCGTCTTGTGTGTTACAATCGAAAACTGCAGAGGGCGCACTGCAGGCAAGTGCATTCACTCAATTCAACCCGATTGGGAACAATTGGCACCATTAGCAACAATTGAAAGCGATTCACCGTTTGATCACACTCAATCGTTATGAATCGTGTTCAATCGAGTATTTTTAGAAGGGTAGACAGCACCAGTGCAGCGCCAATGTGCAGGTACCTAGGGCTGGGCGGTTTTCCGGTTAACCGGTTGTGACAACCGGTTTTTTTAAAAACCAGCTGGCCGGTTATGTCTTTTTAAAATAACCGGATAACCGGTTTATAAAAATAACCTGATTTTAAAAATAACCGGTTTTTTAAAATAACCGGTTTTTTAAAATAACCGGTTTTCGAAAATAACCGGTTTTTCAAAGTAACCGGTTTTCGAAAATAACCGGTTTTTTCAAAATAACCGGGTTTTCAATACAACAGGTGTTTCAAAATAACCGGGGTTTCAATAAAACCGGTTATTTCGAAAACAACCGGCTTATAAAAAATCACCGATTTTGGAAAATAAAAACAGGCAGTTACCTCCGGTTTCCTGTCGTCAGCCTCTCACCTGACTTATACGGCACATCTAGTTAGTCTGGTAGGGTAGCGGATAAAGTCGTTTTTTTTTGTTTTTTTTAGGGCTGGGCCCTAAAAACCCGGTTTATTTAAAAGAACCGATTAACCGGTTATGAAACCGGTTTTCTCAATAACAGATAACCAGTTATGAATTCCCATAACCGCCCAGCCCTAGCTAGGAATACCAAGCGCATTTGCATCTTTAAGAATAATGTGTACCCTGGCGGACCGGCCGAACGCAAACGTTACGCTACAGCGTAACGGTAAAGTAATGCTAAAGTAATGGTAAAGTAATATGGCATTATAATTAATAAAGGAAACAAAATTAATATGTAAA
>CAKNXH010060097.1:4103-45179 GCA_932178445.1 Andricus quercusramuli
TTACAGAAATAGTGTTGGTCAAACCCCTACCCCTTTCCAACTTCTCGTGGTGGGCGGAAAGGCTCCCCTGTGACTGGTTACAGAAATAGTGTTGGTCAAACCCCTACCCCTCTCCAACGTCTTGGGGGGAGCGGAAAGGCACCATTGTGACTGCTTACAGAAATTATGTTGGTCGAACCCCTACCCCTTTCCAGCATGTCGTGGTGGGCGGAAGGGCTCCCCTGTGACCGGTTGCAGAAATAATATTGATCGGACCTCTACCCCTTTCCAACGTTTCGTGGGGGGGGGGCGGATAGGCACCCCTGTGACTGGTTATAGAAATTATGTTGGTCGAACCCCTACACCTTCCCAACATCTCGCGATGGGCGGAAAGGCACCCCTGTGTCCGGTTACAGAAATAATACTGGTCGGATCCCAACCCCTTTTCAACGTTTCGTGGGGGGGGGGGGCGGAAAGGCACCCCTGTTACTGTTTACAGAATTAATGTTCGTCAAACCCCTACCCTTTTCCAACGTCTCGTGGGGGCGGAAAGGCACACCTGTGACTGGTTACAGAAATAATGTTGGTCAAACCAATACCCCTTTCCAGCATCTAGTGGTGGGCAAGGAGGCACCCCTGCTACTGGTTACAGAATTAATGTTCTTCTAACCCCCACCCCGCTCCAACGTCTCGGCAGGGGCGGATAGGCGCCCATGTGACTGGTTACAAAAATAATGCCGGCCGAACCCCTACCCCTTTCCAACGTCTCGTGGGGGCGGCAAGGCACCCCTGCGACTGGTTACAGAAATAATGTTGGTCAAACCAATACCCCTTTCCAGCATCTAGTGGTGGGCAAGGAGGCACCCCTGCTACTGGTTACATAAATAATGTTGGTCGTACCCCTACCTCTTTGCAACGTTTCGTGAGGGGCGGATAGGCGCCCATGTGACTGGTTACAAAAATAATTTTGGTCAGACACCTACCCCTTTTCAACTTCTCGTGGTGGGCGGAAAGGCACCCCTGTGACTGGTTACAGAAATACTGTTGGTCGAATCCCTACCCCTTTCCAACGTTTCGTGGGGGGCAGATAGTCGCTCCTGTGACTGGTTACAAAAATAATTTTGGCCGAACCCCTACCCCTTTCCAACGTCTCGAGGGGGGGGGGGGAGGGAGAAAACTCTGTGACTGCTTACAGAAATAGTGTGGGTCAAACCCCTACACCTTTCCAACGTCTCGGGCGGAGCGGAAAGGCACCCCTGTGACTGGTTACAGAAATCATTCTGGTGAAACTCCTACCCCTTTCTAACGTGTCGTGTGGGCGGAAAGGCAACCCTGTGACTGGTTACAGAAATAATGTTGGTCAAACTGCTACCCCTTTGCAACGTCTCGTGGGGGCGGAAACGCACCCCTGTGACTGCTTACAGAAATTATGTTGGTCGAACCCCTACCCCTTTCCAACGTCTCGTGTCAGAATGTTTTGGAATGAATTTGGAGACGAGGAAGACCCCGAAGTACATACAAAAATTTAATCACACAATAATATCAAATCTTTGAAAATAATAATTTTTCCAAACACATTTTCATAACGCGCACTCAGAAGGCCTTAATCATTCGACAAAAAATAATTTATACTAGTTTTAAGGTCCAATACACTGCTTTCTGACATAGTTTCAAATTCGATTTCTAAAATTGTTTTTTTTCGATCCACCCTAATACTCGTTGCATCGAATATGTGATCAAAGACCATCTTCTATGAGAAGTTTTTTTTTAAATTTGATTCATTGAGATTATTACACATATAACGTAGATATATACGTAGTTATTTGTGAACAAACTTCGCTCGTAAATAGACTTACCTTGATCTACGTTATTGTAAATTAATAAATGAGAGCACTGAGATATATGGTAGAACGATTAAAAACTACAGACT
Organism: Andricus quercusramuli; assembly: GCA_932178445.1. Lineage (NCBI taxonomy): Eukaryota > Metazoa > Arthropoda > Insecta > Hymenoptera > Cynipidae > Andricus > Andricus quercusramuli. The sequence goes on from CAKNXH010060097.1 coordinate 6,013, forward strand.
TCACCTATCTACCCAGAAGGGAGTCATTTTACGTAAATAGCGGATTCACCATCCAATTGAAACCTGGATCTAATCCTTTTAAATATGGAATTATCCCACTTCATTTTGCAGTTTATAGCCGCCGATTGCCACTGAACCACCATGTTTTGTCTTGCAATGAACGCGATCGAGAAGCAACCAGCGCGCATGCAACTGCGCCCTTTTTTCAGTAACGATACCTTATATTTCTGTTACCGTTTAGGAATTTTAAGAAACTATTTGTAATTTTCAGATACCGTTTCTGAAGTTTGATGAAAATTTAGTAAAGGGTCTAGCGGCGTAAGTATAGTAAAAATGCCCCCACGGCTCTTTGAGTCCTAATACTATTTGCAGGTAGCCTGGGGGTATGGAAAATATTTCACCAAGTTTCAGCCCCCCCGCTTGCATATTAACCCCTGCTACCCCTAATAATGTAATTTTCCAAATTATTTTTTTCTCTGTTAATATTGTTTATTTTTGAACGACAAAAATTGAGGTGAAAAGGGCACGTTGGGAAGCATATATAGAAATAGGTTTCAGTTGTTTTGGCGGGAAATTCAAAAATTGAAAAATTCGAAAATATTTCAAATAATTTTTTTTATATGAAATCGGCTTTGCGAAAGGATGAGAATTTTTCTGTAAGCTGGGCTTTCAATACTTGATCATACAAAAAATAAATCAATTTTTTATCTTTGATGCGCCAGGGTGAAAAAAATTAAAAACGATTTTTCCCCCCTTTCTTGTAACTAATATGTACATACTAATGGCTGAAGTTATTTCTTTGTACTGGAAAATTGAAGAGTATATTATTTATTCTTGAAATAAGAATTGTCGCTGTTTTCTTTAAAAATATAAGAAAATGTCATCTGTATTTGTTCGGGTTTTAACATTATATTGAGTCAAAAAGAAAAATTGCAATCATCTTATTATCAAAAGGATTAATCACTGAATCTATCTAGTCGTATTGGAAAAGAGTACCTAAAATTCTTAAGCTTTTTATAAGCCAAATATATATTGAGTGCACATAATATACACTGAGTGCACATCTAGTACAAAAGAAGCGTCCATTGTTGAAACCATTTACCATCTGTGCAACAGATGGGTACATTATAGATATGCTTGGACCTTTCCCTGCCAATAAGAATGATGCTGAGATTTTGAAAATAATTTTGTTTGGCCAGTATGGTTTAAAAAACATTCTAAAACAAGGCGATGTGATAATAGTGGACAGAGGCTTTCGCGACATAAAAGACTATTTAGAAAAACAAGGCTTCGTAGTGTTGATGCCTGCGTTAAAAGGGAATCGTTCACAGGTAACGACAGCAGAATGTCATGCATCGCGCAAAGTAACAAAAATTCGTTGGGTCATTGAAGCAGTACACGGAGCTTTACATAAAAAATATAGACTTTTACAGAACCAACTACATAATCGATTGCTTCCCAAAATTATTTCCTACTGTAGAATAGCTTGTTTTTTACAAAATGCTTTTGGTAAACGTTTGAATTCAGATGTTGACATTTTAAACGAAGTTGCAGCACATATTGCGCCTCGAGAAAGTGTAGAAAACACGTTAGCAATCGAAGTAAAAGAAAAGGTATGGTAAAGAAAGAAGCTACCATTTCAACGACTTACTTCATCTGATGTGCTGAATTTTCCTGAACTTACCGAAAAAGACTTGAGAATTCTTTTTACGGGATCGTACCAGTTGGCACAAGCCATTTCCTACTCAGCAGAGATGCTAAATGAAGACAATAGTATCAATTTACGCTTTTTGAAAGAAAAGCCTGAAATAATCAAAGTAGAAGTCAGATCTAGGCATATAAACCGTAAAACTTACAAGTGTTACATACATTACAAGTCTAATTCCATGGGATATACCGGAATTGTGCGTTACTGTTGTGATTGTGCAAATGGCAGACGCACCATTGGCTGTTGCTCTCATGTTGCAGCAGTAATATACCACATGTCACATGCAAGATATTCAGCAAAAATTATCAAGCCTGCTAAGATTTTGAGTACTCTTTTCCAGTACGAAGAAATAACTCCAGCCATTAATGATGGCAGTGATGACGACTAAAATGCATTTTGGTAAGTATTGAATATTTCGATTTCATTTATTCCAAAATGTATCAAAAAATACATCTATATTGGGATATGATATATATTAAATGGAAGCTTCCTCTGTGAGGAAGCAATATATTCATTTTCATCACAGATGTGTACGTATAGGTTACGAAAAAGGTACAAAAATCGTTTTAAATTTTTTTCACCCTGGCGCACCAAAGATGAAAAATTGATTTATTTTTTGTATGATCAAGTGTTGAAAGCCCAGCTTACAGAAAAATTATCATCCTTTCGCAAAGCCGATTTCATATCAAAAAAATTATTAGAAATATTTTCGAATTTTTTAAATTTTTAACTTCCCGCCAAAACAACTAAAACATATTTCTATATATGCTTCCCAACGTGCCTTTTGCCCTCAATTTTTCTCGTTTAAAGATAAACAATATTAGCAGAGAAAAAAAATAATTTGGAAAATTACATTATTAGGGGTAGCAGGGGTTAACATGCAAGCGGAGGGGCTGAAACTTGGTGAAATATTTTCCACACCCCCAGGCTACCTGCAAATAGTATTAGGACTCAAAAAGCCTTGGGGGCATTTTTACCATCCTTACCCCGTTACACCCTTTGCTATAAAAGTTACTTAATTTCGTTTACAGCAACCTAATTTCGTAAATTTCAGTTACTTTAGTACCTTAAATGTGTCGAAAAATTTCCGAATATTTCTAACAGTGTAGGTAAGAATACGCCGACAATAGGGGACAATGTCTAAAATAAAAAAAAATAATGAATATATTCCCGAGATTACCCTGGCTTTTTCAGCGAAAAAGCATGGCCGAGATTTTGTCATGAATGTTTAAGCGGTTCTAAGCGCAATTGGCTAAGGCATCGGCAAGGCACATTTGAGTTAAGTGGTTTAGGTAGGGTTCGAATCCCCAGCGAGTGCGATCTTTCAACGGGTTTAAGCGTGCGATTATATGTATAGAGGCCCGTGCGTGAAATTGTGTTATTTAAAATATAAACTAAGTGCAGCAATAATGCAAAAAACATTTTTTTCACATATCCTTGTAACACTGTTATGGAATTGTTACAGAACGATTACAGAACAAATTCACATCGTAGCACTGTTATATGTGTGTTACGGCATTATTACAGAACAATGTTTCTCTGTAACCCTGTTCCTAAATTGTTCTAAAAATACTTTTTGACATATAACGCGTTTCCAGAATTGTTACAGAACGATTATAGAACAAATTTACACTGTAACACTGTTACATATGTGTTACGTCACTATTACAGACCAATGTTACTCTGCAACCCTATTCCTAAATTGTTATAAAAATACTTTTTCACATATATCGCTGTTCCAGAATTTGTCACAGAACGATTACAGAACAAATGAATCGGTGAATATTAAAGCGGCAGTAGTCCAAGAAAGCTGACTTTTGGAAAAACGAAAAAAGCTGTCCCGTTTCGAAAATATTGGCAAATTGCTAATATTTTCGGTCCTTATAGCATGAGTCCTTATAGCATGAAACGATGCAGCTGCCCATATAGGACCCGAAAATACAAGAAAACGAAAATCGATGAAAATGGACAACTGCCTCTTTAACATTCACCGATTCAAATTTACATCGTAACACTGTTACGTATGTGTTACGGCACTATTACAGAACATGGTTATTTTGTAACACTGTTCCTAAATTGTTCTAAATATATTTTCTTACATATAACGCTGTTCCAGAATTGCTACAGATTTCTGTCAGTACATGGTTCTGTAACAGCGTTATAGAACTGCTACATCCATTTGGGGACCACATTACTCGGACCATGGTCTAAGTATGTTCTCAAACTGTTACAGGACCTGTTTTTTTCCGTTCTAGAACTGTTACATCACAGTTATATAATAGTGCCCGCTGGGTCACATGCACATGACATATCAATTTTGTTCCCTTTTTTCTCCATTTCGCGAAGTATTTCGCAAAATTGAGGTTCACCATCATCAATTTTTAGGTCTTCGGATATTCGATGACGTCTGAAAATGCTTCTGTGATGTCAGAATTGTGAGTAAAAAAATAAATTTGCGAACTGTTCTCGCCGTTCAAATGCTATCTTCTGCTATCCGCATATCTCTCCCTGTCGAAAAATGTATAATTTCCGTGAAAATAATGATTGCCTCAGCCTGGAATAAAAGAATTGATCATTTCTCATACGGAAAAACCAGGCGCGTAAAAAATCCCCACAACTATCGGAAAAACAAATAAAAAATCATTGCATGATAATGTCTTTGTCAGAAATGCTGTCTCTCATCAGGTGTTTATGCCTTCTGATCGTTCACTTAATACCTCGAGATAATGTTCACTTGAATTTTCTAAAAACGATGAGAAGACTAGTAAAAAAAATTGTAAGTCTTGTTATTTACCTAGAAACTAGCACATTGCTGGCTGATTTAATAACCGAATACTTGATAGTGCACAATCAACTGTTTTTTAGTAAACTAAAATCAAAACATCATTTCCTTATCCACTATCCCAGAGTAATGCGAGCAATAGGTCCTCTTTAAAACATAAATATTGTATAGTCTGCAATATGTACACCGTGTTGGAAATGCTACATCTCAAGCTTCAATTAGTCGCGTGAATGTCTGTCGGGCTATAGCATTAAAACATCAGTTGATTTTAGATTACAGATTAATGAGCCAGCAATCATCGTACGAAGTTCTCGCAAAACCCCGGATATTTGACAAGTTTTCTTTCTTTCGTTCTCAAATACTTGGGAAAAAATATGTATGAAGTCAGTGCCGTAACAATCAAGAAAAATATTCAAAGTCAGATTGAACCAACACCCTTGAATAAAAGAATTGATCATTTCTCGTACGGATGAACCGGGCACGTAAAAAACCTCCACAACTATCAGATACACAAATAAAGAATCATTGCATAATAATAACGGTTTCTTTTGAGAAATTTGCGGATATTAATCAATTCTTCCGTGTGATATGGAAATCATCTCCTAGTACAAGTACTTTCTTGACAACCGCTTGGATATACTTTCATGATAAGAAAATCATGAAAAACAGTATCATTGGTGTACTTCGCGAAGATGGTCCACATTTGTTCGTCATTGTTAATTTTATCGTAATCGAGCATTTCCAAGCTTACAGAATTTTTGACTCGGAAAATTTTTCGTGTGAAGTTATATCAGAGGAAGAAGTAACTGAGGCTCAACTTTCCACAAGTCACAAGTTACAAGACGGATTTTTCTATATCGTAAAAAGATGGTTGTAAGTATTTCTGGTTGTTGTGAAACTATTATTTTCAATGAAGAAAAAATATTGCTTCGTAAAATAAACCCTTTATATTCCCAAAGCCTAATGTCTTCGTGATTAATATATTTAATAATAGATTTAGTCTTCGTGATTATCAATTTTCTTTACTTTATTCCTTTTTGAAATTGAAATTTGGAATTGAAAATTGAAATTTCTGATATGTTAAATATTTTTCCAATTTGACGTACTTAGTGTGAACAATAAAAAGTCAGGGATGACATGAATTGAGCCGCCCGGTGCTAGAACCAGCTCGACGCTCGAAAACGCGTAAAAGTATTGTCCGATCGTCTCAAAAAATGAAAATGTTCAAAATCAAAAAATCTATTTTTTTTTTAATTTAGAATTGTAGAGAATAAGAAAATGAATTTTTTTCCCCTAGGAATTTTTTCGCAAAACGTTCATTTTTAATAATAAAAACGAAATATTGAAAAAAAGTTTCTCCTCGATTTGATTAAGTTTTAAAACCTTAATCGTTCTAACTCGGCCAAATATTATTGAAATAAGTTCAAATTTACAGGACATATTCAAAATGCTCTAGCCATGTCAACAAAGTCATGGAAAATTTAACAAACGCTTTTTGTTTAATAGTTTTTAATTGCAAAATGAGGTCAATGAATAATTGTGTTTTCTTGGTTTTGCCGGTAAAAAGTATCTAGGTTACTTCGACTTTCAAACAACTTCCAGTCAGTGATTTTTTCAGTAATGCTGAATGAAATTTTTTGAAAAATCTCATATCGATTCGTTGAAAATTTACTGAGATATTTAGATTTGGAAAAAGTGCTCGAAGTCTGCCTGCGCTGTTGGCTAATGCGTCGCGAGGACTCCTCTGTCAGGCAGCGATCTCGAGTACAGTTTGGATTTTTCGTTAACAATATGAAAGGAGGTAGGAGATAAATTAGTTAACTCTATTGATACTTGATACTGTTAATTTTAAGGTAGGTCTGTCGACTATAAAAATACTGTATTTTTGGAAAACTCATTGTTTTAGAGAAAGTTTTTTCCAAACGCTTTATATTTTTAGACATGAATTGCAAATTTTTATTTTTAATTGGTAGCATTTTTTTACATTTATTATTAATTGAGGGACACTATGCAAGAACGACACATACCTAATACTTTATCATATAAAGTAAAAATAGAGATAGCAAAAAAATAGAAATTCATATAGAGAGTAAAAATTGTTAGAGAAAAAACCGTGGAAAACTGAATTGCTGTTCTGGTAAAGTATCACATGCCCTTAAACTGTCAAAAGAAACAAAATATATATACAAACTATACGTACTTCATATTTACATTTTTTCTTAATATTTCTAGCCCAAGTTTCTTCAGGCCTTGTTCGTTTTCTTCTTTGGGAAGGACCCGCCGATTCATTTTCCATTTCAAAAATGGAAAAATTGAATTTGGAACTCAATTTTTATTATTACATTAACTTTATTAAAATAATGTTGCACGAGGTTAACACTTTTTAAGTGAAAACTACAATGATCTATTTTATTTTGAAGCGAAATTCATTGTTTTGGCTGCTTTTAGGATAAAATATGCTGAAGGTCATTTAGTGGTCATTCAACATACTTGCAAATTTTTCTATTTTGTTTTGAGTTCATCGCCTCGTAAACAACAGCATCGTGCAAGCGAGGATTATGCAATAGTCTATAAAATAACTTTTTCTTTTATTATACATATATTATGATATACTAATTTCTCTCCTACCTCCTTTCAAATTATTAACAAAATATCCAAACTGTACTCGAGATCGCTGCCTGACAGAGGAGTCATCGCGACGCATTAGCCAAAAGCGCGGGCACACGTCGAGTACTTTTTCCAAATCTAAATATCTCAGTAAATTTTCAACGAATCGATGTGAGATTTTTCAAAAAACTTCATTCAGCATTGCTGAACAAATCACTCACTGGAAGTTGTTTGGAAGTCGAAGTTACCTAGATACTTTTTACCGGGAAAACCAAGAAAACGCAATTATTGATTGACCTAATTTTGCAATTAAAAATTATTAAACAATAAGCGATTTTTAATCGAGGAGAAACATTTTTTTCAATATTTCGTTTTTATTATTAAAAATAAACGTTTGGCGAAAAAATTCCAATGAGAAAAGGTTTCATTTTCTTATTCTCTACAATTCTAAATTAAAAAAAAAAATCGATTTTGAAAATTTTCATTTTTTGAGACGATTGGACAATACTTTTACGCGTTTTCAAGCGTCAAACTGGTTCTTGCACCCGGCGGGTCAATTGTAAAATTTCGAGCACTATTCAACGTATCGAAAATTGTTGCAGTATGTATCGGGAATATGTTACTATAAACTTCTCAGGAAAATTTCGTGTGAATCAGTTGGTCGGATTAGGCTGTAGACGTAAGCACAGGTGAAAAATTGAATTTTATAAAACTCTCAACAATAATGAATTTTTTATTCAAGAGAATAAAATATATTTCTATAAAATCTTATAGAAAATGAAGTATCGGCGGAGTTCAATAAAACCAGTCACTCTTTTCATCTTAAATTGAAATGGAAAAATCCTATCGAAATTTAAATATTTTTCTCCGTGTTGAAATAACATACCTTGTCCTTCCTTTGGTAATCTTGGCATTCTCCACACAATGGCCTTATGTTGATGCTCATATTTCGCTTGTCCAGAAGTCGCTTCCATAAGCTGCGGTTCAAGATTATCCACAGCGCCCAGAAATCTTTCAATGCCTTTAATTTTGCCTGTTCGCCTGTGAGCAGATTTCACTGAACCATATCTGAAATGTTTTTCTACTCTAAAGAGGTAGATCCAGCATTCAGGTATTGGTATTCGTACCATTACATCTTCGCAGGGTATTTGCCCTAATTTTCTGGATGCAAAACCTGGGACGAGTATATCTGCTCGTATGTCAACCTGTTAATACACAAACATATATGTCAAAGTTATTACAGAATTTGAAATAGAATAATACTGTTCACAACTGTTTAAACAATATAAGAATTTGTAAAACTGTGACAAGAGGTAGACAATTCATTCCGAATACTTATAATTTATGATATAACAGAAGAGGTGAGACAAATAAGCTGATACTTAAATTCTAATCGACTAACAATGCTTCACTTTAAGCATTATACTGTTTTTATAATTATATATACGTACACCCAGAGCTTCAGCACGTTTAGATGCAATCATTGCGAAATCAACGCGCCTACCTCTGGAAAAATGGATATGTACGCGGAGCGCTTTCCCAACCGCTGCTCGATCAGGCTGCATACGAAGATGAAGAAGCGACATTAAGACCAACCGCGGAAAGCAGGCACCTTCTGAGATATGATCGCGATTTCAGGACATAGAGGAACATTAACATGCAAGTTTCTTCTAAGCCCCAAGATCTGGCTGAAATGGATGCCTCCCTTCGTGGAGGTATCTCGCAAGAGTCCGACCTCTGGACCATTAATTGCTCAGTTTATGGTGCTGCAAGAGCTTAGGCTGATTCAAATCTAAGGCTAAAACCGACAATCGATCAAAAGACCAAAAGAGGTTTGCATCAGCTTAACAAGAAGATTGAATGGGCAAGACAGAATGCGTCTCGTGTTTAACGTGTGGCTGACTACATAACATTTGGTAGAACGTTCACGGAAAGGGTTCGAAAGTTTGCCGAAGAACTGAGGATCTTGAAAAACAAACTGAGCAAGTCAAAGCTGCTGACAATCAAGCAGCATATGTTTGACAAAATACGGCTATTATCTGACACAGAGAGGAGACGACAGAAGATCAGGGAGAATCGACAGTTTCTCGCTGACCCATCGCGCCTCTTCAGTGATCTCCCTGTTTCTGTCGAAAATCCACCCAAGCCCTAGGTGGTAGAGTTTTGCGAGTTTTGCGAGAACTTCATAAAATCTGAGGAGGAATGTCCATCAATCACTGCCAAAGAGGTCAAAAAAGCACTTAGAGGCACGAAGAACTTTTCCACTACTGGAGCAGATTGTATCAAGAACTTTTGGTGGAAGAAGTTTACCTCTACACACGAAAATGTGGCCCGCATATTCACCTCATATCTAAAGTCGGAGACGCCCATTTCGCAGTGACTCGTTTCAGGACGCACTATGCTCCTACCGAAAAAAGACAACTTGTCCAACCCAGAGAATTACAGGTCACTGTAACTCACTGTACAAGATCTTTACAGCTGTCCTAAACAAAAGGATTCTTCGAGGAATTAAGCCTGTGTGGCGAGAGATGTAAGAACAACGTAGCTCGAAAAAAGGTGTAGCAGGCTGTCGAGCGAACCTGCTGATTGACAGGTGTGTCTGTAAAGACACTGCAGCCCATCAGCGCGTCCTGTCAATGGCCTGGATTGACTATCAAAAAGCTTTCGATTCAACCTCTCATGGACTTATCACCTATCTGTTGGAAAGCTTGAAGGTGCATCCACACATAGTGAGATGCAGAAAGAGATTGATGCCTCTTTGGAAAACTAGATTTACTATTCCATCTAGAAATTATCGTGTGACAATGAACAACGTCACCTTTCAGAGGGGCGTCTTTCAGGGAGATACCATGAGCTCTTTGCTTTTTTGTCTTACACTTCTGCCTCTATCTCGCGCACTGCGAAATTCTTCTCGATACCTTTGTGACGATACTAATGAGCGCGAGCATTAGGTCACACATGTATCTTATATGGATGACCTGAAGATCTATGCCTCTGGTAGAAGCAAACTTCCAACTGCTTCATGTATCGTCAAGAAGTACACAGGAGAGATTGGGATGGACTTTGAATTAGACAAGTGTTCCAAAATTATTCTGAAGAAAGGAAAGATTACTGGCGTTCCCAAGGACCCTGAACTTGTGGATATAAGTGTTATTAGACATCTTAATACTGGAAAACCCTATACATACCTGAGCATGCCTTAAAGCTGCATTCAGGACGTAACATCAGTGAAGGAGTCTCTCCGAAGCAGATACAAGCATCTTCTTCGACAGATTTGATCTTCCAATCTGTCGGCGTTGAACAAGGTATCTGCGACTAACATGCGTGCCGTCTCGGTTCTACTCTACTCGTTTGAGGTGGTTTAATGGACGAAGAACGAGCTTACGGCCCTTGATACCACCACATGTAAGATCATGCATATGCCTGAAAGCTTGCATATCAATTCGTCAGTTCCGCGATTATACTTTTCACGCCGTCGAGGTGGACGCGGACTTTCGAGTCTCCGGTGTCTTCATAACCGAATTATCCTGAGTACAGCTTACATAGTTGTGAATGGCAGAGATCCTGTTCTAAAAATGACCAGGAACCACGGAGTGAAGAAAGCAGGGGTTGAAAACTTGCACAAACAGCCACTCGACAAGAAAATGCACGGGAGCTATCACAGAAATGTAGAAAAATGCCAGGACTGTGTCATTTCCACCTTAGCATACCCTGACCGCATTTTATCTCAAGAAGTTCCCAGCGATAGGTGCAGAGCAAGTCATACACACGCTGAGTAGCTGGAACACATACTATCGGGGTGTCCTACCCACCCAAGAACGACGTATATCTATAGACATAATGCGGCCCTAAGAGTGCTTTATTACCATCTTTGTCGCTCTTACGGTGTAGGCCGCGACCCTGCCCTGCCGAACGCTCCAAGGGAGATAGAGTCAATTGTCCAAAACGGGAAGTGCCCAATTTCCTTGAACTACGATTCTCGGATAGCAGTCTCTGCTGCACACTCGAGGCCTGACCTTGTTTTTCAAGACTTCGAGAAACGAACTATGTTCGTGATCAAATTCTCGACTCCGTTCGAATACAACATCACTGCTAAGCAGAAAGAAAAGAAGGAGAGGTATCAAGACCTTAAAAGGGTGCTGCAACGACTGTACTAAAAATATTCGGTTGAAGCATTTGTCCTCGTGATTGGTGCTCTCCGAGGTGCGAAACCATCACTGGTTTATCTCAATGAAGCAATAATTGCGTGCCAAAAATGTGAGGTGCAGTTTTTGAGAAAAGAAGTCCTGCCTACAGATGTGAGCATGATGGAGGTCTATCGCTGAAAGAGTAAATGCTGAATTACGATAAGTCAATTACTTCATTTAGTATTGTTTATTTTTTACACTAACTTCAACGGTCTTTTTTCTTATCATTACTTCCATGCTTGAAGTTCATACTTTGCACACAAATTATTTCATATTTCGACAATGCGCTTGCAAATTTTCATAACGTTCAGAACATAATTTCGAATCGTTCAAACGCATTTCATATAACGATATCCGAATGATTGGAAAACGGGAAATTGTGAGTGCTATCCTCGGTACTAATTATGTTTATCTGTTCTTTTGTGAAGATTTTACTGAGCTCCCTCCTGTCTTAACCTGCGCGGCCGGAGTCCCATCATCCCAAGCCAGTCCTGTACACATGGTGCCCCAACAGTGTGCAGCAGTGGAAAATAGTGTTCTTATTTCTTGTACAATTTTAAAAGATTTATTATGAGACCTACCTATTTGCTTACAATTCAGTGTCAGAACTTTAGATTTTTTACCTGTTGTTATTAAGATAATTTGCAATATCCGTACAAAAATCGACATTAATGACATTTTTTTCCGAATCAAAAAAACAAGTTTTGGGATGCCGAGCTGTTCGAGTCTACTCTGAAATACACTGACTAATGCAACGGCATTGTTATTTTTCCACTAATAAGTGAGTCTCAGAACTTTAGATTTTTGACGTGTTGTTATTAAGATAATTTGCAATATCCATACAAAAATCGACATTAGTGACATTATTTTCCGAATCAAAAAAACAAGTTTTGGGATGCCGAGCTGTTCGAGTCTACTCTGAAATACACTGACTAACCCAACAGGATTGTTATTTTTCCACTGATATGTGAGTCTCAGAACTTTAGATTTTTGACATGTTGTTAATAACATAATTTGCAATATCCGTACAAAAATCGACATTAATGACATTTTTTTCTGAATCAAAAAAACAAGTTTTGGGATGCCGAGCTGTTCGAGTCTACTCTGAAATACACTGACTAACGCAACAGGATTGTTATTTTTCCACTAATATGTGAGTCTTAGAACTTTAGATTTTTGACATGTTGTTAATAACATAATTTGCAATATGCGTACAAAAATCGATATTAATGAGATTTTTTTCCGAATCAAAAAAACAAGTTTTCGGATGCCGAGCTGTTCGAGTCTACTCTGAAATACACTGACTAACGCAACAGGATTGTTATTTTTCCACTAATATGTAAGTCTCAGAACTTTAGATTTTTGACATGTTGTTATTAAGATAATTTGCAATATCCATACAAAATCGACATTAATGACATTGTTTTTCGAATCAAAAAAACAAGTTTTGGGATGCCGAGCTGTTCGAGTCTACTCTGAAATACACTGACTAACGCAACAGGATTGTTATTTTTCCACTAATATGTGAGTCTTAGAACTTTAGATTGTTCACATGTTGTTTTATATATTTTACCTAAAAAAATACAATACCATTTGAAAAAGATTTTTGCCGATGTTTACTCATTATTTGTTCATAACTCAAAAGTCAAAGTAAAATTCAAGATTTCTGAAAGAAACAACTTTATAGCATTAAACTGAGAGAAGATAGTTATAAACAATAATCAATTGTTTAAATAAACATGTTCGCTAACATGCATTAATTATTACCTCATTAAGTAAAAAGTACAAAAAAAGTTTAATAGTTCAGAAAAAACCGCAAATTTTCAACACTTATGTAAGAGAATATAGTTATAAACAATAATTAATTGTTTATAGGACTGTGCTTGTTAAATTGCATTATTTCTTATTTTTCTAAGTGAAAATTGGGCGAAAAGTAAACAATTTCAGAAGAAACCGCAACTATCTAGCATCAATAAAGAAGCAGATAGTTATCAAAAATAATAATTTGTTTAAATAATTATTTTTGATGCATTGAATCAATTATTAACTCACTGCAAGTGAAAAGTACAGGAATAGTTAAGAATTCCAGCAAAAACCGCAAGTTTTGAGCATTATTTTATAATAATAATAAATTGTTTGAACAATTAATTTTGTTAACTTACATTATTCAGGGACCGCACTCTTATTAAAAATTGTACAAGAAGTTGAAATTTTGTTCTAAACTGCAATTTTCTAGCATCATTCTGAGAGAATATTATTAAGAACAATAAAAAATTGTTTAAACTATTATGTTTGTTAATAATAATTCACTGTAACTGAAAATTGGACAAAAAGTGGACTCTATACTGAGAAAAAGTTGCTAAACACAATGATAAATTGTTTAAATAAGTTATTATTGCTCATTCATTTACAAACATCATGTATGTAAACCACACTTTTTATGCTTCATTAGTATGTACTTTGGAGGCCTCAGTGGCTCAGAGGATAGCGCGTCGGACTTCCATGCAGGAGGTCCGGGGTTCGATCCCTGAGCCGGGTACCAATGGAAATTTTTCTATGTACTTCTACCGGGGCTTCGGTGGTTCAGAACCCACCTTAAACTGTAGGTCCCCTCAGAAAAAGCTGGTATCGTACCAAGGAGGGGCCCCATGTCGAGGGGATAGCCTTGGAGGTCGAAGCCGATTCTGTGAAGACTCGAAAATGAGTCAGCGTTCATCTTGCGCTTGGGAGCTTCTATAGGAGGCACCAAGCTCGATGGTCGCTGGCCAATTTCGAGTAATAAACACACACACATACACTGACATAACACACCAGGCAGGGCTTCGAATCTGTGCATCTACCTGATGACCTCAGAAGGATCGCTCCGTACACCCTAGCCTGCCAGGGAGGCTGCCGAATGGCAGAGTGGGCGAGGATCACTTTGCCTGATCAACAAAGGAGGACGTCGTTTACTGTGCGATAGGTATGCCTGGCACCTGAGAGGTACAATCTCAGAACGTTGATAACAACGGAAACCACCGAGATCCAAAAACACTCGGTGAAGGATGGCCGGGTTCGGAGTACTGCCTTGAGAATAAACACGGGTGTGGCACAATAGGCTTCTTAGCTTGAGCGCCAGGGGTTGGGACCTCACGGAGCCCTCCCCGCCTACATTACAAACTAAACTAACTAGTATGTACTTTTAATTAACTGTTCCACGTTGCATTTTGTACCAAACAACAAAGCCCCCCGAAATAATTATTATATTATTATAATTATTATAGTTAACAAAATATACAAAATGAAAATGTAAATTTCTTTTATCAATAAATTATTTCCAAATGAAACGAAATCGTAGAAATATAAAATTACAGTTGACAGTGTACTGCTGTACTTCATAGCACAGTGGTGAAGAGATTCTATCCCTTCCCAGGCCTGCGGAGAGGCGATCGCATTACAAGGGGTTACTTTTTTTGCCACTCGTCATAAAAACATACTTAGTACCTGCGGGGGACCTCCCAATTTTCATATTTCAGAGTATTTTTCACATCGTTACATAAAATACCTTTTTACCTTAATAAGACATCTTCTGATTTTTGTTGAAAATTTGCAGGTGCATTGTCCAAATGTGAAAGAAACCTTTTACCAAGTACGAACGAAAATCTAAAACGGTTACTATGCCTAAAGTAATGTGAAACATCCCGTGCAGAAATCGCCATATATATTACCGATTACCGACTAGGGCCTGATCCGATGTGTACTATCTGGTCCTGATAGGAAAAATTCTGTGGCCCTGACTCGTACCAGACCGGGCTATGTACTGTGACGTCATATAGCCTCTTCGCAGCGCCATCTTAAGCCATATGCGCTAGATGTAATATCGTAATATAATCACGAACATAACCTTAATTTTTGTTTTCCTTCGTGGTGTTGTGTTGCAAATGTCCTGGGAGTGTTCGAACGTATAATATATTCTTAACACATTAATAATAAATGCCAAAAGTAAGGAGCACACCGCGTGTTCGCAAACATCGTGCCATCAGCAAAATTCCGTATTTACGTGATGAAAACGAAAGAAACGAAGGTAAGACTTTTATGGTATTACATTTTTTATGGTATTATTACATTTTGTGATATATTTAATTGTATTGTACTGGATCCAAGTTCTAACCTAAACATTCGATTTCCTCATTTTAGTCAAAAAAATTATTATTTGATATTTTTTCGCTCGGTAGCGTTTTTTTTTAAACAAGTAGTTGCAATTTTGAGGTTATATTTTGGATTCTACGTTTGAAGTTATGCATGTTATCGCTCCAGTGACGGGTTAAGGGATAATATTTGTGGATTGAAATGAAGAAATGTAATTTTGACCAATTCAATGCAACCGAAGAGGAAGTGCTATCCCACCTGAGCAACGTCTTCTGGAATGCAAAAGACTGGGACGGTAATCGGAAGCAGAGGTCCAAATAACCATTTTTAATTATTTTTAAGGAGTAGTTAAAATAAAGCTCAATCCTAATAATTTGGCTTTTCATTTAATATTCTATTATAATTATTTTGAAGGATTTTAATTCCTACTAGAAAAATAAATAATGTGGCTAGACTCGGGTAAATAATAGGGGCCAGACCAGGGGCAGATCGGGCGTTTGATCGGGCCCCTAGACATGGCTGCGAGGTGGCTACGTGTTTCATAATGAGTCTGGGCCCGGTCGGGGCCACGGCGAAATTTCTGCACGGGATAGGGCAATTTTTTAGCAATAATTAATAAAATAATAGACGCATTGCAATTTTGCATTCACTGCGTGAGAGATAGCCCCTAATCATGACGAAATCTGTATTTTGGACTTCTTGTTTGGATAACTATAGCTGGCACGTGTACGAGTTTAAACCACAAAAAATAAGTAGTTTTTTCTATTTTCTGCGCAAACTATTATTTTTATGTAAGAAAAGGAAAGACCTTTTTTGTAGAGTAAGGCATTTGCATATTTTTCTATAGAAGCTCAATTTTGCTAAAATCAGTCGTTTCCGAGATAAACTCAAAAAACTGATAATCGCCGTCATTTTTCAACATAAATTGTTTAGCCATTGTTTAATCTATATCATACTTTTACAGGTTCATTAATAGCCTATTAGGAAGGGTTAAGGTCAAATTTCAGCTTGTGACTAATTATTTCCTTTATCCGTCTTTTTTGGTTCTTCGTTGCCTAGCCTAAGGACGCGCTGATGGGCTGTAGCGTCTTTACAGACACACCTGTCAATAAGCAGGTTCTCTCGACAGCCTGCTACACCTTTTTTCGAGCCACTTTGTTCGTACATCTCTCGCCATACAGGCTCAATTCGTCGAACAATCCTGTTGTTTAGGACAGTTGTGAAGATCTCATACAGTGTTTTGAAACAAGTTATTGGCCTGTAATTCTCTGGTTTGGACAAATTGCCTTTTTTTGGCAGGAGTATAGTGCGTACTGATGTGCCGTGACCGTAATTTTCTGGTCACTGGTAATTTCTTACCGTAACTCGGTAATTTGTTGGTAAAACTGGTAATTCATTATTTGCACTATTGTTAACGAACATTTTTAAAAAATAACGTGCTCATATACATCTTATAAAAAAAAGTTAGCTATAGTAAGCAAGAAATGTTTACAAAATAATTTTTAAACATAAACGACAAGACTTATTACTTTCGCCCGTAAGACATAACCTCAAGTTTTTAAATCGTCGTTGGTGGGTTCTGTTTACTGATGTGCCGTTAGTCTGTTCTTTCACAGGGAAAATGGATTTATCAGAACAAGTATGTATAAAATATAAAATAATTATAAAATGAGAATTTTTTGAAATAAAATTTTACAAACTTGTTATGGTAACAATTCTGTTACACCCCCCTCCCCCGCGGGGGTTCGGGTTTATACCTTTAATTTCCGTAATGTGTTTATCCAAGTGTGATAGTCTCGAGAAAGGTATTTAAAGAAAAGTTTGCAAATCCGCTGTTTGCCTCTTGAGGTTTGCCTTGGTAATTTTAAATCTAGTCAATAATCATGTTTCGGTTTCATTAGTATGAGTAAATTTGTTGGAGTCTGAGGTTCCAAAGTTTTTCTCAATTAAATTTTTTTTTTTTTCGCTTCTGATCCTCCTCCATGGTTACCTTCTTTCTGAAACTAATATAAAAAGAAAAACGAAAAATCCGTCCGTGTAGTCGATTGTCGTGAAGATTTCTTGTTTTTGGAGTCGATAATCCTTTGAGTCTGTTTTTTTATTGTCTTTGGAGTAGAGTGTCCTTTCAATTTGTTTGCATTTGAGTTCGCTTGCTCTTGTTTTATTTAGTTAATAATTATTAAAATTCTAAATCCCATTGAAACTATGAAATTTAGTTTATTAACAAAAAGTCAAAGTCAATTTGTTTCCTGATATAGAATTTTTTATTCTGCGTTCCACTGTTTGTACTTCCTTTCTAAGGTTTATATTTCTTCTTGTATTTCTTATTATATTATCGTCTTTTTCTTTGTTCTCAAAGAAGACTCTTACTTCTGTCATGTATTAGGGGTCAAAATGCTGTTGATGCAATGCCATTTTTGCTTTTTTTAAGTATCAATATTCTGACTTAAACTCATTAATATTTCCTACGCCTATGTACCATCACCTGTATTTACACTTTCTAATTTGAAACCATTTATATTCCATTCTCCAATGCTTTTTCCCTTCAGGTTTTTCAATTCGTAAATCGTTGGGGAAATTTTTTTTTTGATTATGAAAGGACCTTCATACTGGTCGTAAAGTTTACCTGCCTTTTTATCCGCTTTGTTTGATAGTTTGGTTACCCTTTTTAAAACCCTATCTCCTATTTTGAATTCTAGGGGCCTTTTTCTCAAATTGCAATTGCTTTTCTGAGTAACTGAATGGGTTCTACTTCGCGACCTAGATTTGAAAATGCTGAGATGCATTGAGTTGAGGAATTTTTGCTAGTGTTTATCGCGAATTGCGAATCGTCTATGTGCTCGTCCCAGGTGAAGTGATCATTGTCTGTGTATGTTTTAATTATTTGTTTTATCGCTTTATTGTATAGTTCTGTCGGGTTAGCTTGTGGGTAATATTTTGGTGTTTTTGTGTGTCTAACACCGAATTGTTCCATTAACTCCTTTAAGGTTTTGTTGATAAATTCTGTGCCACTATCGGTGTGGAGAATCCGCGGTGTTTCCCAAAGCGAAATGACACGTTTGTGGAATCCTGCCTCTGTCGCTGTTCCATTTGCTATTTTAATCAGGATTATTTCGACCCATTTTTTAAATAGATCTACGAAAACTAAAATGTATTGGTCTCTTCTCTTTTTAGAACTTGTTAGCGGACCGATGATATCAGCTGATACCATGGTCCATGGTTCTTCTAATACTCTTTTTCCCATTAATCCTAATTTACTTTGATTAATTGGCTTTACTCTTTGACAGATCTTGCTGTTTTTTACGTAATTGATCACGTCCGAATATACCCCAGGCCAGAAGTAGTGTTCGTAAATTTTCGCGTAAGTTTTCTCTGAGCCTAAATGTCCTGCCTGAATTTCGTCGTGGTCTTCCCGTAAAACTTGAGCTATAAGTTTTTCAGTTACGACTAATTTCCAGGGGGTTGAGTCTGGCAATAGTGTAGATTTGAGTGGGTCAGTTCTGTAAAAGTAGAGTCGTGTATCTCTGATTCGCCATTTTTCGAGTTCTTCGCGTCTTTTTGTAACCTGTCTGAATTTGGTAGAATACCAGTCGTCTGTTTTATCGTTAACGTCCGCTTTTAGGTTTTCTACGCTCTATTATAGAATATTTTTCCCGAATTATTTTTCTTAATATACCTTTTGATGCTTGGTTTGCCTAATGTGTCTGAGTCTTGAGTGCTTGTGTCGTCGCTAGTGTCTGGAGTGGGGATGCTCTCTAGGGGTTGGAATTTGTTGCTCGTTGAAAATTCTTATTACGCTTGGGATATCCTTCATAGGGTTTGTTACAAGAATTTGGGCGTTTTGGATTTTTTGGGATTGGTTAGGGTTGAGAGGTACTGGGGGGATTTCGTTATCTTTTAACGTCTGGCTATTCTTGTTACTTTCTCTAGTGCTTTTGAGGTTGATATTACCTCCGAATTTCGGTTAACTATTTATTTTCATATTTTCTTCTTTTTTAATCAATGGCTTATTCCTAATTTTTACATTTTTAACTTCCTTATTCTCATTTACGGTAATGTCAGGTTTAGTTTCGGTTTTATTTTCAATTATTGGGGTGGGAAGTGATTTTGGGTAAGCTTCCATAGGATAGCAAGTGGGGGGACTTCCTGGAAACCAACAAGTTTCTGAGACATAATCTAGGGCCATCTGTAGGGCTTTCAGCATGTCCGTACCTGAAATACCTACGGATTTCAATTTTGGGACTAGCATCAACATTAAGTGTTTCACTTTTTTCCCGATCATAATTGGAATTACCACTTGTCCAATTTTGTCGACATATGATAGGCACTTCAGAATCATTTCACAAATATATCAGGTCATTGGCACATATGAATCATTTGCATAAACATATATAGGATAAATCATTTTCAAGGATAATAATCACAGGTACATATACATCATGAACAGACATAAAACATGGTAAATTTAGGAATCATTCCTATAATGGCAAGGCATGTGGAAGCAATAGCATGCAAAAATAATCCAAAAAGTTTGATAGTAACAGTCAAAAGCAGAGAGCTTAAATTCGGAGTTTAGATTTTTTGTCTCTATTTCTTCTCGGCAGGTTTAAATTTTCGAAAGAAAAATTGTGGGATTTTGGGATGAGAGCCAAGTATTACGGGTGTAATGCCGATGAGGGGAATCGGGATTCTGATTACTGAGAAGAGGGTAGAACAATATAAATCGGAGAGGTTCGTTTGTGTTGGGCGGATTGCTCGAGGACGCGTTTGGTCCTGATGAGGAGCGTGGTGACCATGATCAATCTTCCCCTGGGGCTGCGACAGTGACTGGACGGCGGTTAGGTTTCTTGGTGGTCCGAGAACGGCCAGAGCGTTCACAAACACTTGTGGTGGAAACGTATGACACGGAAGCCGAAAGGGCGAGAGCAGTCGAATTGGAGTCGAGCGAGCACAGACTGAGCAACTGCTGTACTGTTGCTCGGGACTTAGGGTCCCCTCGGGGGATTCCATTCCGTCTCGTGTGCGGCCCGGCGACCCTCTGGTGCAGGGCCGTATCGAGTCCCGCGTTATGGTAACAATTCTGTTACAAGTGATTCCAATCACTTTCTTCTGACTTTCTTTCTTCTGATTTTTTGCCGATAGTAACCAGAAGAGACTGACCATCACAAGGCTGTATCAGTGGTAGTATCACACTCTTTCCATCTTCTCTGTCCATTTTTCTTTTTAGCAGCGACGCAGCCGCTTGTTCTTCAACTTTTGAACAATATTCTACAAAACACTTGGTCAGATTTTCCAAGCAAGTGGTTACGTTCCACTTGTGGGATATTCCTCGACCAATTAGAGAAAAGCAGTGGGTACATCGTTTATCAACAGAAGGTGTCTCCGCTTTATCTGGCGGAGGAATTTCAGGATAGGTATTGGAAGGTCATAGAAAATAACAAGGGGACTAAGACATTTTACTGTAGTAAAATTAATGACAATTAAATAGTGTTGTAATTATAATTTTCTAAGTTCCTTTACCTCAGATGAAAATTTGTTTATCTCAGATAAAAAAATTATATTATTTTACATTGCATTCATTAAATAGTAACTACATTGCAAAATATTAATTTGAGTTTCAAGAAGAAAACTTCTTCTAGTAATGAAAATATCGATATGCACATAAATTTTCAAAGATTTTTGTAGGTAAATAACCTGAGATTTGCTTAGTGGTAATGTCTGCCAATATACTTTCTCGCTTGGGCAATCTGGAACTTTTGTAAAATGTCCTGCTTGGGGTGTTCGTGCCAGTTGACAAATGTAATATTAACATACAGTAATACTATAACTCAATCTGGTTCTCTTCAAGGGTGTAAGGGCAAACAATCTGGCAGTCTAATGATTTTCTTTGTATCATCATTTACATTTCGATATACATCTCATTTGCAGACATTGCAAAGAACAAAGGGTAATCTAGTATCAGTGGAATCGTATTCGCAATTTTCGTTTATATGCTCTTCCAGTTTACCTTGCACGATCAACATTTCTTCCGTCTTGCCAAAACACAATAGGCGGTATAGGAGGGGCAAGCACCTTTCGTTAAGCTTAGTCTAAAGCCACCGTGCGTCGTTGGTCGCATTTTACATCTGTCCAAATTATTATTGGACATTATTTCCATTTTTTCGGAGAAATAAATTACCTAATATTCATTTACACGTATAGTCATGTCATAATACTCACTTCCTAGAATCGTCATGCAGCGGAAATTTAATTTGTCCTGAATAGTACCTAGTGTACCTAGTGGGCACAAACGTTGAAGAACATCATTAGAACGGCTCAGAAACGTCCTAAGTCAGTCCAAATAGCGTTCCTTGAACATACAATGTTTCAGAGACGTCTTAAGGACGTATTTGGAACATGAAGTGTTTTCAAAACATTATTTGGTCTGACATAGGACAGTTTTTGAAAAGGTTCAAATAACGTATTTTGATTTAGATGTTCAAGAAACATTTTCAGGACGTTCCAATTTTTCTTAAATTTCGTGCGCACTGAGTATGTCATATTGTTCTAATAATAGTTCACTATAAGAACAAGTCACTTGAGAAAAGAAATTTAAGCAAATGAAAAATTAAAAAGGATGGAAAGAAGTTGCCGCCACGTCCATGTCGTTGGTTCTGAGTAACCCAAAGAGCAATTAATTTCTACCCTCATTCATATTTGGATAACAGTACTTCTAATAATATTATTGTCTCAACTGGGAAGATACTGAATTATATTAATATGATCCCTTTGAAATAATGACGATTAAAGTATATAAGTACAGTCTTTGTGTATACTTGCGGAAACACATTGAACATAGAGATTTATATAATTATATACTTGGTAACTCTTTTGTAATGGCAAATCTTGCAATGATCACTTCTATAATACCAGCCATCATTGCAATAATCTTGAAATACTTTTCTGCAAAACATTCTAGACGTACCTTTAAGAAGTTGATTTGCAGAGTAATAGAAAATCAACATAGTGTGACTTGAAAGTTTAAGGTACAATATCTCGAAACTATGAGCCTTGGAACATGGTTTTAAGTGTATCATGATTAATTAAAAACACAAATATGGCTTGCATGTTGGTGGCGGAAGTGAGAACGTGTTTGGTGACAGGTGGTGAGAGGATTTTACTGAATTTGTGTGGAAGGTGTAAGTGGAGTGTGAGGTTGGAAGCCGTGGAGGTGAGTAGAGTTGTGTGGGGTGGATTGGGGAGATAAAAAGTGGTTTTTGGGCGAGGGAGTGAGGTGGGATTCAGGTAGATAGGGAAAGTGAGGTTAGGTTGGCAAGGAGTCGGAGGAGTTTGCGGTCGGGAGTCTTGGGCCTTTGAGGGGTCAAGGGTGGTTATAGCAGAGTTAGGGTATGTTAAGGGAGAGAAAGGGGTGACTGCAGGGGCCGTGAGTGATAGAAAAGGAAAAAAAAACAAGGGAAAATTTGGCTGCGAATCTGCAGAGACATCTGTCGGCCACGGTGGGTATTGCATGGAGAGGTCCCAGTTACCGGCGGCAGAGCGGGAGGTAAGCAGTGAGAGTGCTGTCAGTGCTGCTAGTGAAGTTGACGAGGAGGAAATTTTCCACGTGCCACGACGGACAACAACGCGTGGTTCGGGGTCGAGTAGCGCATCGGGGAGAGGGAGAAGGCGGAAAGAAGGAAGCGAGAAGGTAAGGGAGAGAAAGTCGAGCACAAGTGACAGAGAGGATCTCTTGAAGAGGAAGAGAGACAGCCGAGAGAGTCCGGACAAAAGCGATGGGAGAGTCCTTCTAAAAAAAAGCGTGAGAGCACGTAGGTCACCGCCCCCACAAATGGAGGGTTTGTCAGAGAAGGAGGCTATCGGGATGCTGGTAGGCGAGATCAGGGGGCTAAGGAAGGACGTGAGGGGGACTAAAGAGCAGATGGAAGGCATGAGGGAGGATTTGAGAATCAGAGATCAGAGGTAGGCAAAGGAAATGAATGAGCTGAAGAAGAGAGTAGAAGGGTTAGAGAGGGAAAGGAAAGAGAAAGAAGTTAAAATAAAGCAGATGGAAGAGGAGATCAGGCTGTGGAAGGAAAGGACGGAAAAGAGACTTGAGAAGGTGGAGGGCAGGACGGAAATGGAAGTATGTGACGGAGGTGGGGGAAGTGAGATTAAAGGTATTTGGGAGAGGATAGAGAATATGATAGAAGATAAAGTAGGAGAGCGTAGGAATGAAAAGGATAAGAGGGTGGATAGGGAAAGGATAAGGGCAATGGAGTTGAGAATGGAGAAAAGAGAAGGCAGACAGAAGAAATAATATTGTGATAAGAGGATTGAAGCTAAAGAGTGGAGAAGAAAGGGAGGGCGTGGAAGAGCTGCTACAGAGCATAGGGTGGGTTAAAGGCAGGGTAGGGACAATTGAGTTGGAGGGCAGGAAAGAGAAGGAAATGGCGGTTGTGGAGTTGGAGAGCTGGGAAGAAAAGTTGGAGGTAATGCGGAATAAGAATAGAATACAGGATGAGGGAGTTGTCATAGTTCACGATTTGGCACGAAACGGAAGGGATGCACAGAGAATGCTGTATGACAGGGCTAGAAGGGAGAGGAGAGAAGGGAGATCGGCGAAGGTAGGATATCGGAAAATAAGAGTAGACGGGAAGATGTGGGTGTGAGGTGAGGAGAAAGAGGTGTTGAAGGAAGTGCACGGAGATTTGTTTCGTAGGAAGTAGGGGGGTGGGGGTAACGCAGGGTAGAGGAGTAGTGAATGTGCTGTACTGGAACGTAGCAGGGGTAAAGAAGAAAGACCATGTCTTCTGGCGGTATATCCAGGAATTTCATGTTGTTGGATTAGTAGAGACGTGGGTAGAAAGAAAGGAATGGGATAGAACAGAGCCAAACCTGCCAAGGGGGTATGGGTGGAGATTTCAGGAGGCGTTTAGAGTGAAGAAGAAAAGAAGGGCCAGTGGGGGAATTATAACCGGGGTTAGAGATGGATTAGAGGAAAAAGTTCATGAAGAGTCAGAGGGGGAGGGAGTGCAAATGAGGGAAATAAAAATATGAGGGATAAAGTGTAAGTTTGTGACAGTGTACAATAAGGATGGGATGAAAAAAATTAAAAAAAGGGTGGCAGACCTGCTGGGCGAAAGAGAAGAGAGTATGGTGGTACTGGGTAGGAACTTTAATGCGAGGATGGGGAGCGAAGGGGGACTTCACAGGGAAGGGGAGAGCTTCGAAAGGAAATCGAAGGATAAGGCAATAAATAAGGAGGGGGAGATTCTAAGGGACTGGATGGAGGATAGAGGCTGAGTGGCGGCGAAAGGTATGGCAACTGGGGGTGGAATCAGACCATCAGCCATTGAGTCTGAGGATAAGATGTGAGGGTCGCGGAAGGCAAGGCAGGGAAGAAGTCTCGATAGGGGAGAGGGTGACCTGAACGAGGGAGGCGATAGAGAAGTATCAGGAGCAGCTCGGAAAGGTACAATTTGAAGGGGAGTCGGTGGAAGAGATATGGGAGGATCTGAAAGAGAAGCTGAAAGGTTGTGTTAAAAAAAGAAGGTATTTAGAAAGGAGAAGAAAGGAATGGTAAAGCCGCGGTGTGATAGGGAATGTAAAAAGACGAAGAGGAAGGTGAAGAGGAAGTACAAGAAGTGGAAAGAGGGTAATGCGAGAAGGGAGGAGTACGTAGAAATGAGGAAGGGGTTTAGATTAATGTGTAAGAAGAAAGAACAGGAAAAGGAGAAAGATCTGGAGGAGGAGTTAGCAAATGTTAAGACAGAGGGGGACGTCTGGAAGATAATAAATAGGTTTAGGAAGCGTAGGGTGGAGGTTAGCGAAAAGATTGGGAGTGAGAAGTGGAGAGAGTTTTTCAAAGAATCATTCCAGGGCTCAGATTCAAGGAAGACGGATGTGCGATGTAGAAGAACGGGGGAGGCAGAGATGGAGGATTTGAATGATGAGGAGATAGAGAAGCAGATAAGGAAGTTGAAAAGGTCAAATGCAGCAGGGCTGGATGGGGTAGAGAACGAAGCACAGCTGTTTTGTACACAAGGGGTTAGGGAGAGGCTGAAGGAGGTAGTGAAGAAAGTATGGAAGGGTGAGGGATTCCCAGGAGGGTTGAGAGAAGGGTTAATATTGCCACTGTATAAGAAGGGAGATAGAGATAGACAGGAAAATTATAGAGGGATTACGCTGATGGACACGGCGTATAAAGTATACGCGATGGTGTTGGCAGAGAGGCTGCGGAAAGATGTCGAGGGTAAAGGAACATTGCCGGAGACGCAGGCGGGATTTAGGGCGGGTAGGAGTACTATACACAATATCTACATTCTGCAGCACGTGGTGGATAGAGAATTAGCGAAGAAGGGGACGAGAGTGTACGGGTTTTTTGTGGATCTCAAAAAATCGTTTCCTTCGGTGGATAGGGGAAGTTTGTGGGAGGCGATGGAGGATAGGGGAGTGGAGAGAGGCTTAATTGAGAGAGTAAGGGAGATATATGAAGAGACCAAAGACAAGGTGAGAGGAGGGGAGGGGATTTCGGAGGGATTCTGGATGGATGGGGGTTTAAGGCGAGGGTGTCCACTTAGCTCAAAGCTTTTTGCGATTTTAATTGCGGATATGGAAAGTAAGCTGGAGGCCGGGTTGGTAGGAGGAGTCAGGCTAGGAGGGGTTAGAATTTGGTCACTAGCGTATGCAGATGACATAGTGTTGCTGGCAATCAGCGAGGAGGCCTTAAAGGAGATGATGAAGAGGTTGAGAAGATACCTGGATAAAAAGGGGTTAGAGCTGAATGCAGAAAAGTCCAAGGTTATGGTGTTCAGAAAAAGAGGGGGATGGGATAAGTGAAGGGAGTGGAAGGGAAGGGAGGTGCAGGAGGTGAAAGAGTTTGTGTACCTGGGCTTCGTGTTTCGGAGGAATGGGCGAGTGGATGGTCACATAAAAGAGAGAGTGAGGAGGGCAAATGTGATGATGAGGCAGGTGTGGGGGTTGGGAAAGAAGTTATTCGCAGATGATTTTGGAAGGAGAATGAAATTGTTTGATTCACTAGTGATGAGTGTGCTATTGTATGGGGTAGAAGTGTGGGGGTGGAAGGAAAGTGTAGAGGTAAATAGAACGCAGGAGACGTATGTAAAGTGGACCCTGGGGTTGGCAAGGAACACGCCTAATTATATTGTCAGGGGGGAGACGGGGAGAACGAGTGTAAGGATTCTAGCAGGGAGCCGGACGTGTAAATATGAGGAAAAATTCTTTGAAGAGGGGGGAAGTAGGCTGGTTAGGGAGTGTTCGTTGGAGAAGGAGAACGGGAGAGGGGGTGGGAAGATGAAGGTACAGAGGGAAAGATATTTCAGAATGAATGGACTGCAGATGGATGCAGTGAGAAGGATGCACGAGGAAGGAAGGAGGAAGTCAAGGTTTAACGGGAACTATGTGTGGATTATGCCATGGGCATGAGCGCAATATTTACGTGAGAAAGGAGAGAAAGGAAGTCAGGAGCTTATAGCAAGGTTGAGGTGCGGGTGCATGGAGGGTTTCAATAGGTTCTGGCTCTCTCGGGAGAAGAGGATGTGTGAACTGTGTGGAA
This sequence comes from Andricus quercusramuli, assembly GCA_932178445.1. Lineage (NCBI taxonomy): Eukaryota > Metazoa > Arthropoda > Insecta > Hymenoptera > Cynipidae > Andricus > Andricus quercusramuli. The sequence goes on from CAKNXH010060097.1 coordinate 32,979, forward strand.
AGGGGGATGCAAGAGTGAAGCACTGGTTGGAGGAGTGCGTGGAGGGGGAAAGGAGTGAGATAAGCATGGAGGCATTGTTGCATGAAAAGGGGGGCAAAGGGCAGTAGCATGGGTGAAGGGAGTGTTGGGTAAGATGGTGATGAAGAGAAGGAAGGAGGAAGAGGAGTGGAGAAGGAAAGATTGTAAACATTGTAAATAGTAGATAAGTAATAGGTATTAGTTGCGAAAACAGAGGTTAGCAAGCGAGGCAATGCGAAAAGGTAGGGACATGCAAGCGAGGCAAGGCGAAGCGAGGAAGGCAAGGTCATAAGAGCGTGCGGATTAGAAATAAGGAATGGATGGATGTTAGTTTTTAAGGGTTAGTTTTAAGAAAATTCTGTAAAAATGGAAAGATAAGCAAGTCAATTTTTTAAGGTCAGCAGGCTGAAAAATAAACGTTTATCTAGTCTAAAAACACAAGTGTATGTAAAATAATTAATTTATATCTAAATTAATGAACATGTTGGGTGTCTTCTCTGCTATTATTCAATTAAATGAATTATTTCACAGACGTCAGTAATTTAAATTAATGATTGCACATGACCACACACTAGTACATTGTGTATCGAGGGCGGAAAGAAGACTATTTTGACTATTGTGAACTTGCCGCCCGAGCGAAGCAAGGGCACAGTCACACGAGGTAAAATACCCGTACGCCCTTGATACACACGATACTTTTTGTCCTACCCTCCTTGAAAACAAGCATGTGAAGCAGATAGAGGATCTTTGATGTACTTAACAATTTTCGATTATAAATGAAAGGAAGGAATAGCGTACATTGATACAACTTTTTGAAAGATAAGGATAATTTCCTCCACATTCTCACTTACGTGGTGCAGTGTATCTGTAACGGGCGTACAATTTCATGTAGCGTGCTTAAAGTTTTATGTCGGCCCGGCTGACTGTACTGGGACCAAAAGCAGGTGCTCCCCGTAGTATTTTGTTTGCTCAATCTGAATTTGTAAGCGAAATCTTTATATCACGTAATTGTTTTAGAAAATTGGGGTCGAATGTGTTATTAGAAATTTTTACAAAACAATATATGACACGAACCTCACGTTCTAAAGACTTCACGTGCATTGAAAAAACCCGTTACTGCTCAAGATAGGCTGTGGAAGCATTTTTTAAATGCAAGCATCATAAAGTCCCAGGTCCAAGCTTCAATTCAAGATCTATGAAAAGTCTCAACAGCTTCAGGTTCGCGCCCTAAGTTGTGTCAAAATAATTTTCAGAAACGTCAATTTTCTTAGAAACCTGACATGACAGGAAGATTTGGCTTTGAATTCGGATTCCGCGACCAAAAATGTATGCAAAAAGAATACTCTTTGTTCTAATACAATTTATCTTTTCTTTGCTCTGTGTTATCCACTGTAATTTGAATATGAGATGATTCAAAAGGAACATGTTGCTATGTTAAGTTACATGATTATGACGCCTTGCGCAATGTCTGACTGTCTTTGTCATGCAAAACATCAATTGAAAAGTTAAACCCAGAATAAAACTACACCATGAATTTTACTATGAATTTTCTTCTTCAAAGTATGAATTTGAAAATACCAAGCTTTATGAAAAGTTTGATTATTTCTTAACTTGATGTTGGTTATTATTATAACTTCTGGCTAAAGCTATAATTCGAACGACGAATAAACATAAGAGAGTGAAACAGGGGTACCCAAAAGGTTGGGTGGGTGGGGATAGTTGATGTGGAAAATATAATAAAATGCAGATTTGATTGAAAATAAAATTTTGAACAATAGAATATCACAAGTAAAAGTAAACAAAAAGTGTTTTTTATAAGCAGTCATACAAGAAATGGCTCCTTCGGTACGCTTTTCACAGAACAGGTTTGCATCCCTGGAGTGAAAATTCTTTTTTCTTCAATCAATAGACCGTATCTCTCATTTCTAATCATTATCTCGATTCGGAAAAACTGAGATTGTGAAAACTATAGTCCACCTTTGAGGAATTAGCAGGATAAGGTAATTTTCCTAGGAATTTTGGCGAATTGGAAACATAGATTTACTAGAGTGCTACCTAATGGTTTGTGCACACAAAGAAAGTTTGACTATTCAAAAATTAAGATAATTCAAATTAAAATTAACACCCCATGCACGCTGATCCTATCTCCTTTTTTTCAAACTGAGAAACCCCAGGCATAGCACAGAGGTTCTGTGAAAATTTCGGCATTTTTGCCATTTTAATGATGAAATTACCTTTTAGCTGTGACAACGTTTCACGTCCGTTAAAAAATTCAGGCCTCGAGTGCGCGATAAAGACCATTTGCGAGAATACGTAGTTCCGGTATATTCAGCACTTGTCACTTTTTACAATTGACTCCATCTTTCTTAGAGCGTTTTGCAGAACAATATTAGGACCAATTCCGTAACAGTAACAGAGAAGGAATGAGTACTCAAGATGGATGATGTTTGATGCATTTTCCTTACCCTTGATATTGAAGTCCAGGCCAAGTGTTTCAGCAACCTTATCCGCTGCGTTGAACAGACACACTCTGTTGCCCACTTCTTAGTGTTTTATAACCATTTTCAGAAGATGGTCTCGCCCATTTGCAAGAACCTTCATGGCGTAAGATGTAAAGCTGCGGAACAAACAACTTGAAGTAAAAGGTTTTGTTCATGTGCATAACCTGTCTTGTCTCGATGTCGAGGGATCTGAGCTCAACCTCGTCTATGGAATCACTTCAGATGAATAGATCAGTACCGGGTGTGCAAGCATGTTCGTTGTAGCTACTTCATTCATCTGTCCACGAGCTCAGGGTCCTCGGAAATGCCACGGAGTCATCCACACTTCAAATGAATCTTGGCGCACTTTTATAACCCAAACTGCATTCCCATCTCCCGAGTATACTTCTCAATAATCTTTAGAGCTAGTTTCAGTTGTTTGAATTTTTAGCATAGATCTCGAGATCATACATGTAAAATATATGAGTGACCTTATGCTTTCGATATAGCGCAAGAGATAGCGGCAATAGTTTGAGGCAAAAAAGAAGATAACTCATGGTTCTCAACTGAAAAACTCCCCTCTGATAGGTGAGGCTGTTTTTAGTCACTCTATATTTCCTCGATGCAATGGTGAATCTTGTTTTTCACAGGGGCATTAGCTTCTATATGCAACCCACTATATCTAAATGCTCCTTAATGCATTCCAGTAGACAGATGATGAGCCTATGGGAGGGTGAAACGAAAGCTTTCTGGTACTCAATCCAGGCCATAGAAAGGTGTCGCTCGTAGAATGCTGCGTCTCTGTAGACGAAACTGTGATTAGCTGATTTTTCCGATATTCTGCTACGCCTTTCTTTGAGGCGCGTTGTTCGTACATCTCTTGCCAAACAAGTCCGATTTTCCGAACAATCATTTCACTTCTACCAGCCACTCCAGAATAAGCTCTTTTGACATTAGAAATAAGATGAAAATGCAGGGGCCATATCATCTCACATGCGGCAGGTCACACCTGCGGCATGTAACACCTGCGGCATGTCACACCTGCGGCATGTAACACCTGCGGCATGTCACACCTGCGGCATGACACATTTGCGGCATGTCGCATCTGCGGCATGTCTCATCTACGGCATATCACGACTGCGGTATCTCTACCTCGCGGCTTCTCTTCCACGCGGCATTTCTCACAGTGAAATGGACATTTTTGCGGCATCTCTCACCGCACCCCTGTGACTGGCCAAAGAAATAATGTTGGTCAAACCCTTACCCCTTTTCCAACGTCTAGTGGGTGGCGGGCAGGCACCCCAGTGACTGCCTATAGAAATAATGTTGGTCCAACCTCTACCACTTTTCCAACATCTCGTGGGGGGCGAGAAGGCACCACGTGACTGGCCACAAAAATAACATTAATCGATTCCCTTTCCGTGAGAAATGCCGCTAGGTAGAGATGCCGCAGTTGTGACGTGCCGCAGATGAGACATACCGCAGATGTGACATGCTTCAGATGTGACATGCCATAGCTGTGACATGCCGCAGGTGTGACATGCCGCTGATGTGACATGTCGCAGGTGTGACTTGGGTTGAAGGAAACTTCTTGCTCCAAAAAGTGCTGGTACCGTCTTGTCCCGCAGCGGAATAGTTCCTCATGCACCTTAATACTTTTTCCATCTTTTCGGTAGTGATAGGTGGACATTCCTCCTCAGGTTCTATGAGGTTACTGCGCAGCTTCTTCAGGCTCTTCATGTTCTCTTTCTCTTCATGCAATAGATCCTCCTCCACTTCGTAGACTTAATTTCAAAATGCCTCGACCTCCTCTGGTTCTGGCAGGTAGTTCAGAGTAATTGGTGGTCTCGGATGAATCAAGATGGGTCAGAGAAAAACGTTTTATTTTCTCTGACCCACTTCTCCTTTCGCTGCAAACTTTTCTTAGCGTCGAATACTAACCGTTCTCTGTCAACGATCTGCTGCCTGATGTTCAGTAGCTTTGAATTTTTGAGTGTGTGATGACGGACCGCGTTTCGCGCCCAAACTGCCAGAACCTGGCAGTGAACTTCCTGCCTGATGTTATGTAGTCATTCACACACTGAATGCGGGACGTGTACTATCTTTCCCAGCATATCTTTGTGCCGAGTCTATGCATGCGCCTTTAAGTCTTACGATTAGCCGTTAGTTTTGTTTTACAGTTTGCATCAGATAAAGTTCTCGCAGCGTCATACATAGCACAATTGATGGTCCAGAGCTCGGAATCTTTGGAAGTTCAATCGACTATGAGGTTCTTTTGCCTGTGATAAAAACTACATAGGACAATAAGATAAAAACTTTTTTGATAAATTGTTGATGCCTCACTTCCAAAAGCCCAGATAAAAAAAAGCATTGGTCAAGAACTTCCTCCAACTTAGTTCAGGCACGGAGGGTTTCATTTTAGCGTGCCAGGACGGGGTCCTTTCCACCTTGGTATACCATAGCCGTATTTTACGTCAAGAGCTTACCACCGATAGGTGCAGAGCGTATCACGCACATTTTCATGTATGTCCGGAAATACAATGCTGCACTAAGAGTGATTTTATGTCGCATTTGTCGCTCTTACGGCGTTCGTCACGAGCCTGCCCTTCAAAACTATCCAAGGTTGATAGTCGAAGGCCGGTCCACAATGAGAGTCGTGAGCGTCGACGTTCGAACGCATATGTGTATCTAACGTCATATGTTCGTTGTTACCAACGGTCGCAGCGAGAAAATGAAAAATGCGAAACGGCAAAACTGCTCGGATAGTTGGCAGCAACGTGCGTATGACGTCAAATACGCATATACGTTCAAACGTCAACGTTTACGACTCTCATTGTGGACCTACCCTAATTCATCGAGAATGAAGAGTGCCGAATTTATTGGAATTAGAAGTTGCGAGCAATAGTCTCTATTGTGCACTCAAGGTATGGATACCTAATAAGGTAGCTGCGGCGACTGTACTCTATAGTGACCGTCCGTCCCGGATTATGCGGGACCGTCACGGATTTGAGGTACGTTTCCCGGATTGGAGTACGTCCCGGAAAACGTCCCGGGTTAGGCTGCTTAAGCTCATTAGACTGAAGTGTCAAATATTAAGCAAAGCTTTAGACGGCAATGTACATAGAATGCGCAGAGGTGTACGTTTAATCTTTGACGTTTTCGCGTGACGAAAATGAGATTGAAAAATGCTGTTTTGCGGCGCAGAATCTCAACCAATCAGAGGGCACCTGTAACTCGCAGGCAGCCCCTGATTTGTCGAAATACGATCCGTCTTTCGTATGCAGTGATTCACTCTCATCGTCTAATTTTTGATTTTCTCATTTCGATCAACCTTATTTGTTAATCTGTTCTGAGCTTTATGAGGTTATGATGTGGACAGCAGATGTGTGATAATATGTGATAGCGAAACTATTTTATTTTTGCATTGCTGTTATTAAAATCGCTTCATGACTGTCGCAAGTCGTTGGAAAATTAAAATGAGTAAAATTAAGTACTAACAATAAGTTCGCAAGTAACTTTTTTGTTGTTGTTAAGTACCGAGTTTCTACAGAGTGTCGGGCGACCTTGAAAACCAGAAATTCTCCTTGAATTTTTTTAAACCTTCAAAACCTGGGAATATCCTCGAATTTTACACGAGAGCCTTCAATTTGAATTACTTTTTTGCTTTAAAAACAGTTATTTTATTGAAATACGAAAAATAATTCAAATATTTTGGTCTATTATAAAAGAAATATCTCGTTTAGAAGTAATCTTTCTACTGAAAAGTTTTTTTATCTATCAAGATGTGATTTATCTTTTGTTCATATCAGAATTAATGAAGAGATTACAATGCACATTCTGTAGACTGTACCATAGAGAAAACTCAATTCGCAACAGAAACATTAAAGTGTAGCTTGGTCGTCAAGCATAACTTAGCGAGTTCTTGTGAAACCTTCTACAATTCCATCAAAAATGACCACAAATTACTTGAAAAAATCCATTCTTCTGAAAAATATTTATAAAATAATGAAAACCATATTTCACATTCATAACGCAAAATAAAGTCAAGAATAATATATACGTCTGTGCTTATTTGTATGTATAAATATAAATGTATGTTTTTTAAATGTACGTGTGGAAACCAAAATTATTTGAATAAAATTTGAATTTACCGCCATCCGACCCCCCTCTACAACCCCCAGTGAGGTACGTACCTCACCATGTGACATGTCCCGGAATCGGCCGTTGAAAATCTGGTCACTATACTGTACCCAGAATATTCGGTTTAAATGATTGTCCTTGTAATCAGTGCTCTCAAAGGAGCAAAGCCATCACTGGTTCGTAAACTCAAGGCCATACCCACATACCGAAAACATGCTGAGTTGCTTGCGGCATAGATCCAGAGAGCTCTCATGCTTTGGTCACTCCGTGTCTTCAAGGCACACAAGGGTACCGCCGGCTCGCCATTGTGCTTCCGTCGTGCCCTGTGGCCATGATGGACGTATTCCCCCTGGCAGACCGAACGAACGGAGCGGCTACGCTACAGCGTATCCTTATAGTATCCACATCGTATCCTCTCCGTATCATGCAAGAAAAACTCATTAAAAAAGAAAGATTAACATTTCACTTGTTGAAATTCGGATTCTACGTGAAATTTTGAGTTAAAAGGTCACAGAGTAATCGCAATAGTTTTTCTTGCAACATTAAAAACTTTTAATAAATATAATACTTATCGATGACGTGCGTTGAAGGCGACTTCAAACGCATCGTCATTCAGTAGCAGTTCATAGGCTTTATTCGTCGACGATGCGTTTGAAGTCGCCTTCAGCCCACGTTATCCATAAGTATTATATTTTTTGAAAGTTTTTAATATTGCAAGAAAAACTATTGCGATCACTCCGTGACCTTTTAACGCAAAATTTCACGTAGAATCCGAATTTCAATGAGTGAAATGTTCATCTTCCTTTTTTAATGAGTTTTTCTTCCATGATACGGAGAGGATACGATGTGGATACTATAAGGATACGCTGTAGCGTATCCGCTCCGTTCGTTCGGTCCGCCAGGGCCTGTCAAGTTTTCGCGAAATTGATAAATAATTTGAATAAGTCACCTGTGCACTACCGACACAGTCCATCAGGATCGCCAATATTACAACACAAAATCCACTAGCAGTGCGTCTTTGTCACGTTTACAGATTGTGAAGTCGATTATTTGATATTTAATATACTTTGCTTTAAACACTTGATAACTGTAGACTGATTACTTATTATATTCTTTATAATTTTCGATTCTTATTTCAATATTATATACTTTGAATGTATAATATGATTTTGAATTTAAAGAAATTTTTGTTCTTTTAGGTTGCACCTTAGTATATAGTGAGGAAAAATTTTTTCCAAAAAGAAACAAATTCAGCTTAAATTTCTTTAAATATCAATTCAATTCAATCCTTATTTAATAATTCAGTCCTTATTATAATTCAGTCCTTATTTTGGGAAACAGGCTAATAACAAAGTATGCAAAAAAAAATTCTGTATGAGCGTTAATATATTGAAGCAGGTTAGAATATTTGCATTTATAAAAATTACTTAATAACTCTACACAAATCTCAGCTCTGATAGGGTAAAGGCATAGCTTTATAACCAATACGCAAAAGCAGTTCATAATGGAATAAAATCGATAATTGCGCACGCATCAATGACTGAAGAAGGGAAGAACGAGTCATTAGGATTAAGAGACCTACTCTCAAATTTTTTCATGTAGTCTGATCACTTTGTACGTGAATATCCCGGGGACGAAAAGCGGGAAAAAACCCTGCAAACTGCACGTAAATGTGTCTTCAATTCTGCGTCGATTACATTTTTAGCGGTTACTGTGCAAATATATGATGAGGAACTGTCATAATTCATTTGCTGAAAAACAACGAAATAATGCGAATTGAGTACATAGGCCAACCTTGAGAAGCTCCTGCATTGTAAAATTTGCCTTAAGGGGTTAGTCAAGTTTCTGGCAGTGCTCCCAATCTTGCTCCCCAAGCGCACTGCGCATGCGTCGCGCTGAATTTCTGATTGGCTGCATAGCGCGCGCTTATTTAAAATGTTTAAAATGTGCAAAATAATTCTTTCAAACAAATAATAATTAGAAAATGCATGAAAATACATTTTTTATTGCAAACTAAACTTTCGCAGTCATAGATATAATAATAATTTGATATCACTGCTGAAATCTTTCTTCGATGTCCGAAGGAATAATGTGTTTTCAGCAGTGAAATCAAAATATTATTACTTTTATGACTGCGTAAGTTTAGTTTGCAATGAAAAATGTATTTCTATGCATTTTCTAATTAATATTTGTTTGAAACAATTTGCATACTTAAAACATTTTAAATAAGCGCGCGCTACGCAGTCAATCAGAAATTCGGCGTGACGCATGCGCAGTGCGGTTGGGGAGCAAGATTGGGAGCACTGGTTTCTGGCACCCAAAAAAAGGCAATTTTTACTATTTTTTTTCAAAGGCAGGTTTATTTACATTGAAACAAAATATTGTGGCATTCGAATGCTATATTTTTCGAGAAGTCACAGTAATTTTTTCCTCATAGAATATCTGTAAATAAGCGAGTTATAGTCCATCTCCCAGAATTCTAAAAAAAGGCGTTTTGCGGTGATCAAGATATCTAAGGAACGGCTTATCCGATCGCTACCAAATTTTGACCAGTTATTTATAGCACTAAATTGTTGTCCTTGATCGAAGGATTTTGGATTTTGTACATTTGTTCTTTTTTTTATAGCGAAAAAAAAGTTTCTTTGGGCAAAAAACAAAATCGTGTTGAAACGTGCGCCATTTTGTGAAAAATTGAAATATCGCTAAATGCTTGTATCAAAGACAACAATTTAGTGCTATAAATAACTGGTCAAAATTTGGTAGCGATCGGATAAGCCGTTCCTTAGATATCTTGATCACCGCAAAACGCCTTTTTTTAGAATTCTGGGAGATAGACTATAACTCGCTTATTTACAGATATTCTCTGAGGAAAAAATTACTGTGATTTCTCGAAATATATAGTATCCGAATGCCACAACATTTGTTTCAATGTAAATAAACTTGTCTTCGAAAAAAAAATAGTAAAAATTGCCTTTTTTTGGGTTCCAGAAACTTGACTAACCCCTTAAAAACTTCGAAGAAAATTTTCATTTATTCCTCGGAGCCTTACGAGCTTATATGTTTTTCAAAAAATACAATATTTTTATGAAAGTAACTGTAAGGACATTTACAGGGAAAAATTATCTTGAATACGACTGCACCTACGACGACGAGACAAAGAGATGTTCATGTTTAAAGAAGGGAAAGTATCAATATTATATGAAAAAATGGTTTGAAAATTTTTTTATGAGAAATATTAAATATTTTAAAAACCAGAGTAGGTAAACTAAAAAACCAAGACTCCTTTTTGCAAGTGATAAAGCCCCTCTTCTCTCTGCCACTCAGCGGGGTTCTGAAGGCAGGGTTGTCGCTATTTTTTCTCGAGAGGCTGGTTTTACGTCGATTCTGAAATAGATGTATTATCTGCGCATTGGACAGCTCCGAACTAAGGACCCGGAAGCAGGGTGCTGCTTTTCTTCAAAGTCTACCCGACTTTTTAAATGTACCGCTATACTTCAATTAAGCAGTCGCCTAAATTGCGTCTTTATGCATCAAACGTTTTTTATATGACTAAATCAATAAAAAATAAAAATATTCAACCAATTTTGTCCGTTGTCGTAAGTGCAGTAGTATCCAAGATAATTTTTTCCTTGTAAACTAATTTACAGTTACGCTTATGAAAATGTTTTATTTGAGAAGAAAACAACATATAAGTCCTCAAGTCTTTGAGGAATAAGGGACCATTTTTTTCGAAAATTTTAAGGCAAATTTGACAATACAGGAGATTTTCAAAGTTGACATATGTACTCGAAGCGCATTATTTTGGTGCATTTCGGCAAATAAACGATGATAGTTTCTCAATACATTTTTGCATATGAGCCTTTATAAAATGTATTTGACGCAGAAATAAAGACACATTTACATGCAGTCCACAGGGGTTATTTTACCGCTTTTTTTCCCCGAAATATTCACGCCCAAAATTACCAGACTACATGAAATAATCAAAGAGTAGTCGATGGGATGACTCATTCAGGAAAATCAGTCTTAGCTTAGCATTATCGGGATAGAGGTATTTCGGCGAGGGCATTTCTTCGAAATGTCTTCTCAAATTTGTGAGATGCCCACTAGCTAAGATTAGGTGCGCGATTCGAATGCATATATTTGAATAGGGGCCAAGACCATTCTACGGTTAAACATTGGATTTCCTCAACAATCAATCACGTGCAAATTTGAAATAAATGCGAACAGTGATTTTTCAAAACATAAAACTTGAAATTTTACTATTTATGTCATTTCCGAATTCTCACTTTTTATACTGAATGAGCAACATTTTTTTAAAAATGTCCAGATACGTAGTAGACTTTGATGGTACATGCGGATGCCCAGTACACGTATGTAGTACATATGGTTTCACAGAAGGCTTCTACGGTACACAGGAGTGCAAATTTGAATTCTACGGCATTGAGGTGTGCACAGTCGGTTTTTATGGCACATAAGGGTGTGCAGTACATTTATGTGGTACACAGAGTTGCGCAGAACAATTCTAGTGTGCATAGAGTCGCGCAGTGCAGTTCTTAGACACTCAGGAAAACAATTATGTACTTATAAAAAACAATTTTTATGTTAAAAACACAACTTCTGTTACTTTTGCAAATCTCTTTTTTTCATGAATTCTGGGATTCTGGAATTCTGGGAGTTCATGAAGTCACACGTTTTAAATTTGAAATTATTAATAGTTATACTAGCATTCTGTTAATGTCATCTGCCTATACAAAAATCTGAAAAAATTGTGGAATAAATTGTCAATAGAAAAGCGATACTTAATTTCATTTTGAGCAAGCGTTGCACACACTTTGCGCAAAATCGAGTTTTCCATAAAAATACCAAGACAAAATTAAAGTCTTGGATATTCACAAAAAGAAGGATTTTAAATGAATAGGAATGTTATAGCTTTCATTATTTTGAAGAATTAAATAAAATCTGAAAAAGAAGCCAACTGATCGAATTGAAAACTAGAATTTAAACTAAGCAATAAAATCAATACTCAGTTTTTCTAAAAGATAAACCTCATTTTTGTGGACTCACATCCTGATGTAATATAGAGAAATTACAATCGTTGAGCTTCGAAAATGAGGACTCGAGAAATTGGTGCAATAACATGGTGCTACAGCGGTTTTGCACTTCTCAAGTGAACTACTATAGGTTTCAAAAATGTTGACCTCTCTACAAAAGTTCGATTAAGTCAGTGAGAAAAAATCGCTTTACAACGTAACAAACTTCATTGCAAAGATAATTTTATTGGGAACAAATTGTCTATTCATGACACCGTCATACATTAATTACAAATGAAGTGGCAGTTGAGTGAAGGTACAAAAACACGGTCAACAGCGTCAATTTCACGATAGTGAACTTTTACGCGTTAAATTTTGTTGAAAAATCAGTACAAATGAGACGACAAAAATCAGGCGAATTCCTTGACATTTTCTGTAAATGCAGATGTTATAAAAATTTAAAAATTTAAATAATTGCAGCTTACAGAGTTAATAAGAGAGGAGGACCTTATCTCAGCTCCAAATTGTGATAG
>CAKNXH010060098.1:5771-28900 GCA_932178445.1 Andricus quercusramuli
AAGAGAAATAATAGCTGACGCTATTATTTCCTCTAGTTTGAAGAGACGTCTGCGAAGTACTATGGAGGTATTCACTATGGGTGTATTTATTTGTGTTCATTTTATGAGCATCTTGCTTCCTCATAAGTATCAAATAAAGTTGCTTCCTCATAGAGGGAGGTTCTCCCTAACAATAGAAAAAAATGGACACTTTCAATATTTTCATGCTTATTTTTCTGTCTCCGAAATTTTATTTTTAGAAAATCAGAGGGCCCACCAAAATGTCAATTTATGTGTTCTGTTACAATGAACAACATTTAACCTACGGTAGTTTTATATTTCAAATTGAAACCTCATAGAAACAATGTAACTTTTCTTAAAACTTACTGAGTAGCTATTGATTGATCAATAATGGTCTTTGAAAGTTCGTCAAAAGATCAATCCACGCGTCTCGAAGACGCAAACAGTGGTTTGCAGTGGAATTTGAGGTGATTTGATTGGACGAGTGTGTTAGAGGGTTTTGTGAGTGAGGGCTTGTAAGTTTAAACTAATTAAAGCGAAGAGTTGTGTGATATTTTAAGAGATTGAGACTATTTTGGGTAGGCTATGAGATGTTAGTTTGTTTAACGTGAGGAGCAGGGTGGGGAGACAGGTGCAGCCGAGTAGTGGCGACAGGGAGGGATAGGGAGAGAGAGGCACTGAAGAAGGTACGATAGCAGGGTGAGGTAGCGCCGCACTATGGGCCAGGCGACCGAAATTTTGACCAAAAACAAAGTATGGAGTTTGAAGACAGACTACTATTTATTGTTTTGTATATAGTTCAAAATACTTGAAACCCGATTCTTACTTATATATGCATTGCTAATATCAATCCGTGTTGTGTTGATCATGGGAAATCATGTTAAATCAATAATGTGCGATATAATGTAAAAAGTAATATATTTTCAAATTATTTCTTAATATAAATTTGTTTAAATACATTTTTGGTTTAAGATGTCTTGAAAGGTTACGAAATTACTGCAATATCTGTAAAACGTCATACAGAAGTATATAGTATGCACAATGCATCTAGTCGTCAATTGATACTTTTCACAAGTGCGCGCTTTCGATTCTCTCCACTCCAAAACTTCAAACCCAAATGAGAAAAATGAGGTTCCATTTTATTCACTGTGATGTATACTTTAAGTTTGATGTGCCCCATTTTGCCCGTTTTCACTTGCAAAAGAAAAAATTTGCTTTAAGCAGCCGAGCGCGCGAGCTTCTTTCCTGAACCCACGCAAACTTTCAATTCACTCTTCCACCCAATATAGAGAAAATCTGAACAATTTTAATATTTCTACAAATAAACAATCATCTTAATTATTGTAAAGTATTTAAATTAAATATTATTAATAATAATGAATAATCCAGCACCCAATTTTGTGAGAGGCAAGGGGACTGACAATAATCCAGCACCTCATTTTGTGAGAGACATTGGGACTTACAATAATATAGCACCACATTGTGTAAGAGTTTGGATTTTGATTTTTGTGACTAAATATTCATAATCAGTGACCCCAAAAACACCCGAGTAACCACTTTTAGCTAAATCCGCCTACACTTTGAAATCTCTGCCATCATATTGAGCCCGCCAATTTGAATTTTGAATTGTTGACTACATATTCATAATCAGCGACCCCAAAAACCCCCGAGTAACTATTTTTAGTCGATTCCATATGTTTTTCAAAATCATCGCTGTCATATTGCGTCCGCCATTTTGAATTTTGAATTTTTGACTGCATATTCGTAATCAGCGACCCCAAAAAAACCCGAGTAACTATTTTTAGTCGATTCCATATATTTTTCAAAATCTTCGCCGCCATATTCCGTCCGCCATTTTGAATTTTGAATTTTTGACTGCGTATTCGTAATCTGCGACCCCAAAAACCCCTGAGTTTCTATTTTTAGCCGAATCCGTAGACTTTTTGAATTTGTGGCCAAAATTTCGGTTGACTGGCCTATAGTGCGCCGTGGTGACAGTAGCTACGCAGTACGCAAGTTACGTGTTAATGGGTTCAGAAGAGGAAGTATTCTGCACGCCGAAAAGTGATAAAAAAGGTGGGGTCAGTATAGGAAAACGGTAGAGAGGGAGAGATTGAGGGCGGATAGTTTTGGCTCAATCGAACCGTTTACCGGGAAAAGATCAAAATAGAGCGGGGGAGAAAGATAGATTAATAATTATTATTTATTAATTAATTATAATATAAATTAATTAATTATTATTAATAAATAATTTGAAAAGTTAAAGTTAGAAGAATTGTGGCAAATGATAATAGAGTTAATAAAGATGAACGAAAAACGGCAGGAAGAAAGGGGAGAGGAAATAAAACAAGAAATTAGGAAAGAAATGGCCGAACTTAGAAAAGAGAAGCGAAAATGAGAAAAGGTTAGGGAAAATTTAGAAAAAATGATGCAGATTTTAGCACAAAGATTAGAAAAACAGGATGAGCATAATAAAGAGGTAGCACAATTAGAAGGTAGGATAGTGAAGATCGAAAAATCAAAACGGGAGTTTGGTGTAGGGGAGAGTGGGAATAATGAGAGGGAAAGGATAAGGGAAATAGAAAGAAGATTAGAAAGGAAAGAAGGAAAAAGAAACATAGTGATACAGAGTTTAAGATTAGAAGGGGAGGAATTGAAAGAAGCAGTAGAAAATGTGCTAAAAAAGATGCATGCTAAAGTAGAGATAGAGGAAATGCGATGTGTAGGAAAGGAAACGCGAAGAGGAGAAAAAGGGGTACCAGTAAACCTAAAGAAATATGAACATAAAAGGGAAGTGATGACAAAGAAGAGGTTGTTATATGGAAGCTCGGAGAGAATAGAGAATGATTTGACATGGGTAGAAAGGAATTTGCAGTATAAGTAAAGGAAAATAGCGGAAAAGGAAAGAAGTAAGGGAAAAAGAACGTGGGTTAAGTATGGCAGAATACAGTTAGAATGAGTATGGTGAGATTTGGATGAAAAAAGGGAAGAGATAGTAGGAAATGAGGTGCTGGGAAACTAGGAGAGAAAGGAACGGGATAAAGGAAAATAAGAAATAGTAAGAAGCAAATAGAGACGAGAAAGGAAGGTAGGGAAGAATGGAGGATATGTTACTGGAATATAGCAGGATTGGAGAGAAAGGATAGGGAGTTTATGAGAAATTTGGCACAATGGGATGTAGTAGTAATGATAGAGACGTGGCTAGATGAAAAGGGATGGGAAAGAGTAAGGGGAAGGTTATCAAGAGGTTACAAGTGGCAAGTTCAAAATGCAAAGAGGAGGAATAAAGAAGGCAGAGTAATGGGAGGAATGGTGATAGGATCAAGGAACGAATGTATAACAGGGAAGAATATGAAAGAGAGGGAAGAACGAACAGAAGGATTAATAGTAGAAGAGGTACAGGTGGGAGGAGAGAAGTGGAAGATAGTGGTGGCTTATCTGAACGGTGATATGCAGGAGAAATTAGAGGAGATGAAAGAAATGATGGAAGAAAATAAAGAAGAGATTAGGCTTATAATAGGAGGAGATTTCAATGCGAGAATAGGAGATAGAGGAGGAAGGGAATGGGGAGGAGAGAGGGGAAGAAAATCCAAAGACAAGATACTGAATGGGGAGGGAAAGAAATTTTTAAAGAGCTTGGAAGAGTTGGGATGGTTTATCTTAAACGGAAACATAGAAGGAGATAAGGAAGGGGAATATAGACGCTCTGGAGGAGAAAGGGGAACAGTAATTGATTATTGTGTGATAGTAGATGATGAGGTAAGAGTGAAGGTCAAGAAAATAGAGGTAGGGAATATTATAGATTCGGATCCCTTTCCCATACTAGTGACATTAGAGGGAGAAAAAAGTAAAGCAATATAGATAAAAAGGAAGCAAACTTGAAAGGAGCAGGAAAAGGGGATTAGTCAATGGAAGGAAAAGAACAGTTTAAAGAAAATGTGAGAAATATCAAAATGGTAGAGGGAAATGTGGACGAGGAGATGGAAATAATGATAGGAGAAATAAAAAGAGGATTAGAGTGCACAAGCAAAAGAGAAGTTAATAAAGAAGGGAATAGAAGTGGATGGGCTGAGGAATGTGAAGAGAAAAAGAAGGAGGTCAGAAAGGAATTAAGAAGATGGAGAAAAGAAAAAAGTAGTGGAGAAGAATATAGGAGAGAATAGGAGGAGTATACTGAGTTGTGTGATCAAAAGGAAGAGGAGGAGAGTAAAAGGTTTGTGGAAGAGATGGAGAAGGCTAGGACGGAGGAAGAGGTTTGGAAGGTAGTAAATAGAGTAAATAAATAGGTGGAATGGATAAGATATTTTATCGATTTGCTAGGAGGGGTAGAGAGATTAAAGTTAGGAAAGGAGCGAAATATGGTAGAGAAAGAGATGAGGGAGAGGACATAACAAGGGAAGAAATAGGCAAGGTGTTAGGAATAATGAAAGATGGAAAGGCACCTGGTATATATGAGATTCCAAATGAAGTCTGGAAATATGGGGGGACAGAACTAAAGGAATGGGCATGGATAATGTGTGATAGAGTATGGAGAGGAGAGAGATGGCCAGTGTTATGGAAAGAAGTAGTAGCGGTACCCGTAGTGAAGAAAGGCAAAGGGGAGGAGGTTAAAGATTATAGGGGTGTGACGCTAATGCCAACATTGTATAAAATATATGTAACTGTTTTGTCGTAGAGCTTGAAGAAAGAAGTTCAGGAAAAAAGATAGAGCCACCGAATCAGACAGGGTTTAGAAAAGGAATGGGGGCTATGGACAACATATTTGTTCTAAATTATCTGATGAATAAAAGGATTAGTTGGGAGAAAGAGACAATGATAGCAATATTCGTGGACTTGAAGGTGGCTTTCGACTCATTGGACAGAGTCGAGATAGAAAAAGTATCGGAAGTCTTCAGAGAGACAAAAAGCAGGTTTATGGTAGGAGAGCAAGTAGGAGACAGTTTCTGATTAGTTAGAGGAGCAAGTCAAATATTATTTAATATATTAATCTCAGACCTAGAAGAAGAAACCAAGAGAAAGGGATGTGGAGGAGCTAGGATGGGAGAAAAAAAGATATATACACTGGCATACGCGGACGATATATTGTTGATGGCAGAGGATAAAAAAGGGATGACCGGTTTATTATTATTATTATGGAGCGGAGATATGGAGATGGAAGGAAAGGAAAGAGATTGAGAGTTTACAAGAAAGGTATATAAGGTGGACACTAGGAGTAGACTGGAGGACGCCTGGATATATGGTGAGAGAAGAAGCACCGATAGATAAATTAAGTACTAGAACGTGTAAGAGAGCATGGCAATTTGAGACGAAGTTAAGGGTAGGGAAGGAAGGGGTGTTAAAGAAAAAGTGTTTGCAGGAGGTAGAAGAAAGGTGAGGGAGGGCGGTAGAACCAACAAGATGGGAAGAAGAAAGGAGGGAGATTTTTGTGCAGAGATATCGGAGAGGGAAATGGAGTAAGCTATGAATAATTGGAGAGAAGGGACAGAGAAAGACAATTAATGGAAATATGGGGAATGATTGAGGAATCAAAATATAATAAATGGTATAAGATGATAAAAAAGGAAGGAGTACCAAAGTATTTAGAAAAGGGATGGGGAGAGAGAAGATGGACCAGAATAGCAAGATTTAGATTGGAAAACGAGGTAAGGGAGGGGATATGTTGGGAAAAGGAAGAGAACAAAAAGTGCAGAATATGTGAATGGGAGGAGAAAACATGGGAGCATGTATGGGAAGGATGTAGGAGAGGTATGAAGGATAAAGGTAGCTGACAAGAGAATGTGGTAAAGATTTTAGGGGAGGATGGAATGCGTGAGGAGTGGATGAAGGAGTTGGAGGATCTAGAGGGGCGAATGAGAAAGAATGGATGTGGAAAAATGACAAAATGAGAATGAGATAGAAGAGAAGTGCAAGTGAAGGAAAAAGGAAACGGAAGTCTCATAGATTAGAAGCGTAAAGATCTGTAAGTAGTTACATGTAGACATTCTGTATAAGTAGATTAAGATGCGGATGCGCTTGCTATCACTCGCGCTCTCGCTTTCTCGTTTTTGATCGCTCGCTCACTCTTCCGATAATAAAATTGCGCTATTAATATAGAAATATATAAATAAGGAGCTAGATATAAGAGTTGATGTAAATATTTGTAAATATTCGTAAATAGTAAGGATAATATAACATAAAGTTTGTAGATGGTCTTGTAAGAAACGGGAGTCATGTAAACCCTTAGGGGACAGATTATGAATAAAGAAGAATAAGGAAACTAATGTTGTTGCAAAATTTAAAAACGATATTGGTAGCTTATAGTAGATCATGAGAAGTTCTTAATTTTCGCAATCGACGTGTCTCGAAGACGCAAACGAACATGTCAGATACAGTACTATAGTACTCATAATATGAACCAAGTTTTTCTAATATAAACAGAATACACACCTTTTTTTTAAACTTCATAAATCGGCAATGGTCGGTCATAAATGGTTCACCAATAGGTCGATTGATGCGTCTTAAGGACGCGAACAAATACTCTGAATGTAATATTGTCGTGTTTTAAATATCAAAAAAGCTTTTTTCAAATAAACAAAATAAACCATTTTTTTAAACTTCATAAATCTGTACTCGTGAGTCATAAAAGGTTCATCAATAGGTCAATCGATGCGTCTCAAGGACGCGAACAAATGCTCTACATGTAAAATTGTCGTATTTTGAATGTCAAAAAAGCTTTTTTCATATTACCGGAATAAACCATTTTTTGAAACTTCATAAATCGGTACTGGCTGGTCATAAAGGGTTTTATCAGTAGGTCAATCGATGTGTCTCAAGGACGCAAACAAATACTCTACATGTAATATTGTCGTATTTTGAATATCAAAAAAGGTTTTCTTATACTTCATGAATCGATACTGGTGGGTCATAAAAGGTTCATTAATGGGTCAGTCAATGGGTCTCAAGGACGCGAACAAATACTTTAAATGTAATATTGTCGTATTTTGAACGTTAAAAAAGTTTTTCTTATATAAACAGAATAAACCAGTCTTTGAAACTTCATAAATCGGTACGGGTAGATCATAAAAGGTTTATCAGTAGGTTAATCGATGCGTCTTAAGGACGCGAACAAATACGCTAGATATCGTATTGTTGTATTTTGAATATCAAAAAAGGTTTTCTTATATAAACACAATAAACCATTTTTTGAAACTTCATGAGTTGGTACTGGTGGGTCATAAAAGGTTCATCAATAGGTCAGTCGACGCGTCTGAAGGGCGCGAACGAATACTTTAAATGTAATATTGTCGTATTTTGAATGTTAAAAAGGTAGGGTGGTCGCTTCTAACATGAAAACTCTTCGCTTTCAATTCCGAAAGCCTGTTTTTCTTAAAGATTGGTATTTAAAAAAGTCTTATATTCAAAAAATCCTATTGTCACAAGGAAAGTGTTAGATAAATATGTAGAGGAAAGTTGTTCGGTGTGCACAGGTAGTCCAGTAGCCAGTAACACTTTTGTATGCACTAATAGTGCCGCTCAGTGCTTTCGGCTTAAAAAGTCCACAAAAGTCTCCTGATTTTGAATACCAAGGGTACTTTTTCGAAATCCTGGTCAATTTTTATTCAAACAATTTTTAAAAAATAATTTCATTATTTATTAACAATGTTTTTTTTATAAAATTATATTTGGAAAGCTCATAGTAAAGCAAAACTGTTATGTATTTTCAATTGTTCTCATATATCGAAAAGTTTTTAAATTAGAGTTTTATATACAATTGATTTTGCACTAAAATTGACATATTTGCATACAGTTATCCCATGAACTATCAAACCCAAGAAATTCGCTAAAAAAGGGCAAATTGCATTTCAAGACACATACACCACACAGAAAAAAGAAATTTCTTGATCGAACTAAAACATTTGTTCATAGACAAAATTAAAAAATGGTGTTCTTTGACAACTATGTATTGAATGTTGCATGTACAGGGTAATGGGTACAACCATTGGCCACTTAAGGAATTTTTCCAGTTTAGCGAAAAAAGTAGTAGATAATTTATAAATACAAATAAAGACATTAAAAATAATGTCAAAAAACACAATCATTGGCCATGAAGACATAGTGATCAGCATAGGCCAATGATTGTGTATGATTGGCCACTGAAGTGTGGTAAATACAGTCACTGGCCACCTCGTTGGCCACCAATTTTTACGAAAAAAGAACGTATCAACTACATTATGCTTGGCTAGCGTGTCGTATCGCCATTTAAAAAAATATATAGATACGACACTCTAGCGAAGTAAAATATAGTTGATGCACTCTGTATACGGAAAACGTTGTTAGTGACTTATACTTCGGGACAGTCGAATTTTGAATGCATTTTTGCAAAGATATTAGTTATTTGCTCGTTAGATATTGTGGCCAATGACTATGTTTCCGTATAATTCATAAGGTTATTGATTGGCCACCCATTTTTCAATAAAAAGATATAATTTTAAGGTTGGACTACTACTATCGTGTGCTTTTAATCAACACATTTAATTAAAATCCAAAAGTTTTTAGTTAAATCTATCGTAATCATTGAACAAATAATAATTTTCAACGCGAGGACACTACTGACCTTAACAGCTTTTCGTTTAAATTCCTTACTCATTCAACATCACTGGTTTTATTTTACTCTGGCATTTAAACGTATTACACTGCACTAACCTAGCTTGTCAAATACGCTGCGGAATTGTTTGCGATTCATCCTGCACTATTTATTAGTACCTATAATAATACTATTTATTAGTACGATACCTATAATACTACCTATAATACCTATACCTATAGTACCTATAATACTATTTATTAGTACGATTGTACCGATTACCCTAGTTGTTCAAAAAGGCTGTTTTTCAAATTTTGAACAAAAGTTTTATTTCGATCGGAAAATTTATTTTTTGCAACTCCCACTGCGAATGTGAGAACTTCCATCCCTCTAAATGATGTGCAAAGTACTTCAATGCAACAGACTATGCGGGAATGATAATGGCGCATGCGCACTTTGAAACACACCTGATTTGCGAATCGATGAAATGGACGTGCATGCGCACTTTAGCGATGAGTAACTTTGCACACCGGCAAAATAAATATATTCTTAAAAATTCTAAAAAAACTGTATAACAATTTGGTTGAAACTCACTATACTCGATCGAGAATTTATTGAAAAGTGTAAAAAAGTGCTAAATAATTTTTCGGGTGGTCGTTGTGAAAAATATCGTGTGATACACGTACGCATAGGCGATTGCTACTCGTGTGATTGCAAACCTTCGACTTGTGCTTCGAGCCTCTGGCTATGCTGCAAGTTTCACGCTCATCGGTAATCGCCTACTTTGCGCATTTTTATCACAAATAGCTATTTTCTGTGTGGAGCATATGTCTTGAAAAGCAATTTTTTTGTTGTTGAAAATTTTCAGTTCGATATGCACTGATATGTCTATGTGCAAATACGTCAATTTTAGTGCATATTCAATTATTTATAACGCTCTAACTTGAAAACGATTTCTTGTATGAAAAATTTTAAAAGACATATAAGTTTTACTTTTTTATTATCTTTCCAAATATAATTTTGTAACATTTTTTTGTTAATAAATAATGAAATTGTTGCAAAAATTGTTTAATCAAAAACTGACCAAGTTTTCAAAAAAGTACCCTTGGTATTCCTAATCAGGAGACTTTTGCGGACTCTTTAAACATTAAATTTTAGTTTCTTTTTGATTACTCAATACATCATTTGAAGAGACTCTAAAACGTGAGCAATTACATCAAGCACACTGTTCTATTCCCAATATCAAAAAACTCTTCTCATATATACAAGGTAAATAGGTTCGTTTAAAAATTTAAAAACCGGTATTGGTAGTTCATGGAAGGTCATGAAAGGTTCTTCAATACGTTAATCGATCTATCTCGAAGACCCGAACAAATACATCATGTACAGTACTGTTATATTCCCAGTATTAAAAAATTGTTCCTCATATAAATAAGATAAGAAATATATATTTTAAATTTATAAATCGGTACAAGACCATAAGAGCTCATGGAAGGGTCGTCAAGAAGTCTTTCAACGCGTCTCAAAGACATGAACAAATATATCAAATAAAGTACTATAGTATTCCTAATTTCAGCAAAGTTTTTCTCCCATAAACAGAATGAACCATTTTGTTGAAACTTGAAAAATCAGTAATACTACATGTTTAAAAAATGTTGACCTCTCTACAAAAGTTTGATTAAGTCAGTGAAAAAATCGCTAAAGAACTTAACAAAGTTCACTATAAATATTATTTTATTGTGAACACATTCTCCTTTCATGGTTCGTCATAGATTAATTATAAATAAAGTTACGATTGGATGAAGGTACAGAAACACGGACAAAAGCGGTAATTTCACGACAATGAACTTCGACTTGTTCTATTTTGTTGAAAAATGAGTAGAAACGAGTCAAAAAAAATCAGGCGGCTACCTTGACATTTTCTGTAAAGGTTCTGTAAAGGTCTTGAAAATAAAAAAATTCAAAAAATGTTAGCTAAGAGAGTAATTATAGAGAAGGATGTAATCTCAGGTCCAAATAGTCATAGAGAGCTCTGCTAAAGCTTAAGATAATTAAAAAATTCAAATAAGTCAATGTCATAAGAAATAAAGTTTAAAAAACAATTACATAATTGGCTATTAGCAGTTATTTCTTTTACGCTTTTTTTGTCTCTTTTTCGCGGCAAGTGTAACTGACGCAAATCAATAGACCCAATTATAATTGTCCGGTCCAGGGTCCGCATTCATTACCTCTTCCAGGAGCCTGGAAATAAATACGGGTGCAACAAGTTATTCCTACTGCTGATGAAGGCCTAGGAAAAATTTCTGTTCATTATTAAGAAAATGGCAGCTCATGAAATTAATTTTTTTAAATTACAGTTTATTAATATCAACATTTACCTTCATGTTCGTGCTAATTTTCATATTAAATCATGTAATTTAATTGCAGAATTTTTTCGAAACATTACAAATATACTACCCGCGGAAATTATTCACTTGCCTGTTTTTTGAGCTGTTGCAAGAAACGTAAAACTTCAATGTTTTCTAAAACTTGGTATAACACTGAAAATAGTAAACATTCATGAAAGTTCTTGCGTGAACTTATTTTAAACATAAGTCTCCATAGTATTTTGCTAAATTTCAAAGACATTTTTTCAATTTTTTCCCTACACTCTACCTTAGGGTCAAAGTTGGTGCCAAAAGTCGCAGAATTTGAAATAATTATTGTTCTCGCCACATGGTTAAAAAAAATTCAAAACAATAATATTTCTATAAATATTAGTAAAATTCATTAAAATATGATAAATAATGAGTTTTTTAATTTTTGTAAGTATTGACACATTTTTGAAATTTTTCGATATTTTTGCATCGAGCTGACTCTAGGGCAGAATCTAGAAAAAAAAACAAATCAAGCTGGTAACAATTTAGAGCAGTCTATGCTTGCAGGATTTTGAAGCTAAGGTTATGGGCCTTCAGAAACATATGATGACATTAGCGGTGGTTTTAAAAAGTTGAATTATTGAAGCACCTAAGAATGGTGAATTTATCGCCGTATTTGTCTATGACGTCAGTCCGAAAAATATCCGACCTTGTGGTGTACCAGGAGTAAGAGTTAATTCTGGTCGAGAGCGATGATATTCTCTGCAAAATACTCCCCTTCGAGAGCTACAACCTTCTTCGAGCGATTCTCCCACTTTCGGAAGCACTCCTGAAAGTCACATTTCGGAAGAGCTAGTAGCTGCTGCGTCGCATTCTATTATATTTCCTCTACGTCTCAAAATTGTTTTCTTTTCAGAGGATACTTCAATTTGGGAAACAGTCAGAAATCACAGGGAGCCAAGTCAGGTCTATATCGGAACTGCCGAAGTTATGTAAGGCCTATTTTCACCAGAAATTGCCGAATAAGCTGCGATGAGTGGGCAGATGTGTTGTTGTGGGGAAGAACCCAGTCGTGACTTTTCCCCAAACATTGGCCAAAAATTTCGAAACAATAGTTTTTTGAATCCTGCGGTCTTTCTCTATCTCTCTCACTGTTGGACGGCGATTTCCATTAATTAACACTCTCAACACTCGTTACACATTTTGTGGTGTTTTGGTCGTTACGGGCCTGCCAGAGCGAGGGACACTTTCCACTGACCAAGTTTTTGGCCAAATTTAATGCCCAATCTTTATTCGGTGCTATTGATGCCGTCGAGAGATATTTCCCGATCTCGAAGCGATCCTGACTCGATCCTAGTCTCCAGTATCGGTTGTAGAGCGAGTTGGCTTTAGCTCGAATCGACTTTGGCTCGGGAAGTCGATATATCGACTCGGGATCGGGTCGGGTTTTCGATACTCCTTCGACAGATGTGCACTTCTCAGTTGAACTGAGCGGAGAGCGAAATTTGACCATGGCTTGACGTCACTCGGTCCCCCCTGACTCCTCCACTGCTTGGTTAAACCGGTTATAGCTGGAGTGAAAATGTTGAAATTTATTTTCCCCATAGTGGAAGAGTTGTACTTTGGCTTAGTAGTAAATAATTTGAAACATCTAAATGCAACTATAGAACCTATTTCAACTGAAAAGAATTATCTTTAGGGGATAAAAGTCACTCAGAATAATTTGAAGTTTAAAGAGACAAGGCGCATGCCAAAGTATTAGAAAAAAGTGCAGAAAAAAAGGGTCGATTCTATTTCCACCTTTGTCCACATCTGGTGGACATATTCTTGCTGCTGGGAAATAGAATGGACTTCGGAACAAACCCTTTTTTCTACCCTTTTTTTCTAATGCTTTGGCACGCACCTTGTCTAATTAAACTCTAGATTATTCTGAGCGTCATTCATCCCCGAAATATAATTTTTATTCAGTTTTCATTGATAGCATGGCAAGCTGTTTACATTACCTTCAATTTTAAGCCATTAAACTTGCAATCACTACATTCAATTCCTAAATGAAGGCCTTCAAACAAAAAAATGTTTACTAAAGCGACATTTTTAAGTATTACCAAATTTTATCAATTGTACTGTATTCCAAAAATTTTTCAAAACGTAAAAGAATTTTTCATATTTTTTCCACCAAATTCCATTTGCCTTGTTTTACTTGCTATAGACATTTTCAATTTCTCTCTTATTGGCGCACGTCGATGCAGATGAAAATTATGTTATGTGTTTTTTTTTTGAGTTTTTGACGTAGACCTTAATGGTCTGGAAATCACAAATTACAAAATATTAAAGTACCAGATTGTTGGACATGAGATATTAGCGTGGTGTGAAACGACCGTTTAGTGTCGGCATAGTGCTTATTGAAACTATCTCGATAAAAAACAATTTTATGATTCCTATCATCTTATTAAATAGCGAAGCAAGTCATGGAAATGAAGTGAATAAAAGATTCGATAATTCTCTTTGAAACGTTTCGGTTCCTGTTTTGGACCCTCATCGTTTAAAAAAACCATTTATTACGTCTGTAAAAATGCACAAATAATGTAGAAAACATTATAAAACAGAAATGAATAGTAATGAATGCAAATTTAAATTTTAAGTAAAAGAAAGAGAAGGGTTGTCTCATAAATGGACGCCCTCAATTTTAAATCTATGTCACAAGCAATAAATATTAAGAACGACGAGAAAACGGAAGGTTAATAAGGAAAACAGAAAAACAAACATGACTGGTACACGTTAAATATCGAAAAGAAAGTGAAAGTAAAAATCCAGCAGAAAGTAAAAACACGATTTAGCGTAAATAAATTTTAAGGGAAAACAATTAAAAATATTACATGAGTTTTGAGAGTTGAAATAAATGTTCAAATTTGTTAATTTACAATTGATGTGTGAAGGAATCAAGCCGGATCTCCTGCAGCGTAAGAGGAAGATTCTTTTATTAATAAGAGTAGCTTGTTTATATTTGATAGTTGACCAATCCTTGAGAAGCGAAAAATAACCATGTCCAAAGAAAAAGAAGACCATTTAGAAGAATCCACATATTTTGATATAATGTTAAAAATTCCACAGGTTAGTAATGTCATACGTTTAGTCTCGACCTTTTTTTGAATTAAATATCGAAGCGAGTCATGCAAATGAAGGTCAAAATAAAAGATTTGATAATTCTCTTTCAAACGTTTCGGTCACTATTTTGGACCCTCATCGGTAAAAGAAAAACATTTATTAAGTCCGTAAAAAACATACAAATAATGTAGAAAATATTATAAAACAGAAATAAATAGTAATAAATAAAAAAATTAATTTTATGTAAAAGAAATAGAAGGAAATAAAAAGAGGCCCTCAATTTTAAATCTATTATATCACATGTAATAAATATTAAGAACAGCGAAGAAAACAGAAGGTCAATAAGTCAAACAGAAAAACAAACATAATACCTGGTACACTTTAAAAATCGAAGAGAAAGTCAAAGTAAAAATCCAACCTTCTATGAGACAACGCTTCTCTTTCTTTTACTTAAAGTTTAAATTGTCATTCATTACTATTTTTGTTTTGTTTTATAATATTTTCTACATTATTTTTATGTTTTCTACAGACTTAATAAATGTTTTTTTGACTGATGAGGGTCTAAAACAGTGACCGAAACGTTTCGAAGAGAATACCGAATCTTTGGAGATGGTTATTCTTCGCTTCTCAAGGATTGGTCAGCTATCAAATATAAACAAGCTACTCTTCTCAATCAACGAATCTTCCTCTTACGCTATAGGAGATTAAAAAATTCGAACATTTATTTCTTCAACTCTCAAGACTCATGTAATATTTTTAATTATTTTCTCTTAAGGGGTAACGCCACTCTAGGATTTTGAAAAAATCGATTATTTTTTTCTTGGCTCAAAATGTACTTTAGGGACCTAAAAACAAAGTGCACTTGGTCCTATTCCAAAAAAGAATGTTAACAGGTCGAAATCTTGATTTTACCAAAGCGCCTCTTCGAAGCGTGTACTAAGCGCTCCAGCGGCGTACTTGGATCCAACGCTTCTATATTTCTTTTACCTATCGAAATGTTAAGTGGGACGGTTATTAAGGTTCCTCAGGTGTCAACTAGGGTGCGCTGATTTTTATTACAAATAGTATAGGTGTGTCTGTGAATCAGTGAACGCTGCCATGATTCATGGATTTTTCTGTTAGTAAAACTTTAAACGCGCTTTTCTCGAAATCACTTTTTTCAAACTGGCCGGAAACATTGCTCGAAGACCGTTACACATATATCAGTCTGAAATTTTCACAGTAGCTTTACAATTACAATCTTTATGGAACTACGTAAGTGTTTTTTGATTTAATATAAACTTTTTTTTATAAACAATTTCGTGCTTATTTTTTGGCCGAAAATCGAAACTTTTTTTCAAAAGTGCACCATTACTACAAAATTTTGTAAAAAATAAAAATCCTACGTAGTTCTCAAGCTAATGACATATATTTCTTAAATATTCTTGGTTTCTTGGTCCACCTTGCAAATTAAAGGAAAAATTTTTCCGGCCGCACAGTCCGTTTTTAAAAAGACAACATACAAAACTTTCATAATCGCCGCCATTTTGTATTTTTTTCGATAAAATTTTTTTTTTCTGTACTTAAATACTATACATGCTGATTAAACCCTCCAAAAGTAACTCCTATTCCTTTTGTTAAACTCCCAGAAAAAATTCTTGAAAATGGACCTCTTTTTCGGGCGCTAGAATGGTGTTACCCCTTAATATTTGTTTATGTTGAATCAAGTTTTTTCTTTCTGTTGGATTTCTAATTTGACTTTGTCTTACTTGAAATTTAAATTTGCATTCATTACTATTCATTTCTGTTTTATAATATTTTCTACATTATTTGTATGTCCAAAACAGTGACCGAAACGTTTCAAAGAGAACTATCGAATCTTTTATTTTGACCTTCATTTCCATGACTTGTTTCGCTATTTAATTTAAAAAAAAGGTTGATACTAAACGTAAAACATTGCTAACATCTTATGAATACTTTTACCGTAAAAAGTACCTAATTCTGAGCTTAGCAAAAGAATATTAGTATACTATTACGGATGTCATTTAATTTTTAGGATGATATTGGACCCCAAGACTACAAGTCTGCATAGCGATTACGGCAGTTTCGATAAACCATTAGGAGGGGTGGAGGAACACGACAGCCACACCGACCCAGTTGTGGATGGAAGTCATAGTGGAATGGCACAGTCCAGTGATGTTTATCAAAGGCAACCTTTGCTTCCTAGTACATCTGCCAAAAGTAAAGACAAGTGGGGAGCATTAAGTTCGAGTTCTAGTTACTACAATGACGATAAAATCGATGATCTAAATCATGAGGGACATCCTGGCATTCCCAATGTTTCGAATAGTGGAATCGTTAAATTAGATATTCCTGCTCCTTTAAGAGAGGAACCCAGATATCCAAAAGAAAAGTGGAAAACATTTCTGGGTAAGTTTGCTGAATAATTGTAATATACGATTGAAATGGATCATATGTTAATTAAAGGAATGATTACTGAGGTCATTTCCTAAAAATTGAACAATTGCAAGTCTAGTTCGGATTTACCGTCAAGATGTGAAGTTAGGAAAAATGCCAATTAATAATAAAATCACAGCCACCGAAATTCTATAATGAGTATTGACAAATTGAATTGAATACTGATTTACATAATCCCTGATGATTGTATTAGAAAAATGAAATCGTTTATGCCGCGCCCAACGATAATAATCTTAAGTTTTAATCAGAGTCCAGAGTAATTTGCTAAAATCACCGAGTTTAATCACAAACTAGAACCTCATATGTGTGCTCCGTGCTCCTCTAATTCTTTTACATGCAATTATTTTATTTGGAAATAAAGTTCAATAAAATACCATGAAATTAATTTCGACTTTTATAACTTTTATTGGTACATGGCTGTGCATTGCTACCCTCTTGCGATACATATAAAAATTGCGAAACTCTAATGTTTGTATGCAACTTTGGAAAAACAATCTTAAATTACGGCGCGTATTAACACCTTTTTCCCACCTGCTGTTGGTGTAAGATCTTTTGATTCTGAAAAATGTGCCATCATATCCGGAATTTTCGAACAAATTTTTGTAGAAGTGCATAGTAAATGATATAAAAAATTATTGTTCAAATTCAGTAATAATAGTTAAGTAAATGAAAATGAAAAACGAAAGGTATACACTGATGAAAAAGGCGATAAAATTAATCAGTACATGCATCGTAAACTACGACCCAAGACAGATTTATGTGTAAACATCTTCGATAAACGTTAACTTGTAAGAAAAAGATTTCTCAAAGATCACGCAAAGATTCATATCGCTGTCTAAGATGTTCGAGTGTTTCATTACAGTGAAAATTACGGAAAAATAGATTGCAGAGGCAAAATTAGTTTACAAAATCCTGAAAAAGCACAATATCATTTAATTGAAGAGTTTATTAAAGTACTGGAAATAATTAACAAAAAGAAAAAAGACTTAATTTAATGAGAAAGAAAGTTATCATTATGAAATTTGTATCATAAAAATAAAATGGTTGAAAACGTTCAAATGGATTTGATTTTGATACTATAGTTCAGATATAAAAGTTTTAGGGGAGAGTCTCTGGTTGTGGGCACAGTTTTGTTTTTGACCCATAATTTTCGTTTGAGTCCATATTATGCGGGGATATGAATCTCATTGGAAAGCTAGAGGCCTTAGCTAACTTTTTTCTTGGGTAAGTACATCCATTCCGTCAATTAGAAAAATTTTGCGACTAATTTTTTGAAATCGTCATTTTTGGCAACAAACAAAGATCGTAACCGGTTGTGGGCACCCTTCGAAAATTCGCTGAAAATGGAGATAGTTAAAGGAAAACGCACTTAATTCTAAATAATTTCAAGGTTTATCAATTTTAAAGGCCTTGAGTGGCAAAAATATGAAAAAAAAGGTATTTGCCTAAGGTAGTTGACTTCTTCGGGGTTGTCATGGCTGAAATACGTAAACTGAAATAATAATTAAAATACGTTAAAACGTTAAAGGAATATGTTATGTCGGCATAAATGATGATATCTAACAGTTTTCAAGTCAAAAAGACGACTTAAATGAAAAAAAATGTGCCCACAACCAGTTACATTTAAGTGCCGACAACCGGAATTCACGATCATTATCGGTGCATCAAGAAAATATGATGTTTCATAAGTTGCATATAACTTTGATTTATGCGTTAATTTTTACTTATTTTTCTCAATATGATCGCAGCTAATGCACAAATCGTCTATTTACGTTGATAACACCTCGAAAACTGCGTACTACTCTCCCCTACTTATTATTAAAAAGGTTATAGCTACATTTATGTTTATATGCAATGTGTTGTAAACAGTACAATATCAATGCAACTAATCTCCGTACTAATAAGTCTAGCTTTTCCCACTTGTGTTATTATATTAAAGCCATTATCTTAATTAAGATATAATAGATTGAATGCTTTAACGATGATTCATTACGAGTATAATAAAAGGAGGTGTTTCGGGTTTCAATCGTGTGCAAAACTACGAATCTTGCCGACGTTTCTTGAACATTGCGGTTCACTTCTTCAGGGCTGACCTGAAATTGAAGTTTCAGATTATTTTGTTATTATATATACTGTCTACGATGCCTGTGATTGGCAGAGCGTCCCACCGTGGAGGCTCGTCGAACTTGTTTGGCCAATCAAGTCTTTTTTTTGTAATCTGGGAGGACGGAAAGTTAAATCGGATTGATATTATATCCATTGTCCCTATTGATGTTATTAGAGTGTTTTCAAATTTCGATTGCTTCTCTATATTTTCTTGGAAAAATACTGTATGTTTTTGTGATGACAGTTGTTTTTTCAAATAAAATGCTATGTTCTGTTTCGATATGATGTTCAGCTAGCAGATCATATCACATAACTATCTCCCAAGCTACTTTCTAATTTGGGATAATTGAACAAATTTTTAAATAAGCAAATCATGATCTTAACCTTTGAGTTTATACTTTTTAGAAAAAAAATCGACCCGTATCATTTCTTCTTCCGATAAAAGAACTTTAGAGGTGGAGGATTTTCAAGTATTATATAAAGCTGAGGATGGGAGGGGGGATTTTCGTCTTTAATAATGACCACTTGTTAAGGAACTTGCGAGATTGATGCCCAGAGCTGTCATCCTTAAGGTGGGTTTCCGTATGGGCGACTGAAGTCGCGCGAGTCATATCGCGCATTTGAGTTTATGACTGCTTCTCATTGGATCTTGCACCCGTTCCGTATGCGCGAAACCCGACGCGCGACAGCAGGGACCCCAAGGGCGGCTATAAATCGCTGCGACTAGACTGCTCGGGAAGCAGTCCAGCCGCCTAGCCGACGCGACTTGATTTTTCGAAAAAGCATGTAGAATAAAAGCCTATATGTTTGCGACAACGGCGTCGGAAGCACTGTATGTATAAACAATGATCAAATATCGCAAAAACAGGGTTTTTGTTTATTGCAACAAACCTATATGTCTGTCATGAAAAAAGTATATTTAAAAATGTAGGTCTTACAAATATCTGCAAAATGACGTGTCGTGCATTCTACCGTTTGAAAGTGCCTTTTTTAAATATGCAATTATTATTGCAATAATTAATTAACAAGTTTAAAACTTTCAGAAAATATGTCCCTTACCACCGTTAAAAAGTGTGCAAAACTTTAGCCCGAAATAGCAATTATTTTTCATAAAAACTCATTTGTTATTAAAAAATATACTATTTTTCAACGGAATTTCTATGTACAAATTTGGCCGATAGGATCTCAACAAAAAGTGGGTGTTTGTCCTCTACAGGAGCTGTGTTACCAAGTACACTTAGCGACAAAACGATTTATAATCATTAAATTGCATAAAAATTGCTTAAAAAGGACATTAAGTTTTCTTCTTATAACAAATGAAATAACTACGTCAATTTTCGTTTTATAACGCTGAATTTCATAGGAAATATTGAATAAGACTTCTACTCATTGCTTTCAAATTCACGAAGATATGCATTCTAAATTTTATTGTTTATAATCTTGTCCGATTCACGGCAAAGTTCACAAAAAAGGATCGACGCAGTCAGTGGAGGCGGAGTGGGGGAAACTGCTGTTGCATGCCAGGAGCTCGCTCCAGAGTTGAATTCACCTGTTCAAATTGCAAACAGTTTTAATGTCTCAGCAACGAATTGATGTATCAATATGTTTTTTTTTAAAGGGTCTAGCCGGATAAGATAGTCAAATCTGCCTTGTAGGGAACCTCTATAACTAAATACATCCTCATATTCGGCATGTATAGAAACCCCTTTTCCTAGATTTTCAGACCCCTAGATCCCCATGGGGCAACATGGGACACCATAGAGTGCTGGCGAGTTTTTTTGCAATATCTCGGTCAATTTTTGAGCTAGGAAAAATAAAAAAAAAGCAAATTGTAGGGTTTTTCAAGCCCTATAAACCTGTGAAGCCGAACAATTTTTTGGCGCGAAATTCAAATTTTTACAGCCGTTTGAAAACTTCAAAAATTTTTATATCGGAAACAAAGACCGACTCCTCGCTAAAAGAAAATTATGTTATGTATTTTTGGCTCAAAAATTCCTGTGATTTTTTTCAGATTTTTAAAAGTGGTGGAACGACCTCAAAAAAAAATAAAAACCACTAAAAACCGCGTTTTTTGCCTCTAGCTCTTTCTACATAATTCCTACGATGAAACCAATCACACCATCGTATTCTACGTAAAAAAATGTAACATTCTTCTGAGTAATTTATTTGCTTTGTATTTATATTTCTTTTTTTGCAGATGCTTCTTCCTGAAAATGACCTTTTTAGTTGTAAATTTTATTATTTGTTTGAAAATGCAACAGTTTTGTTCAAAAATTAATCTTTTTGCTTGAAAATTCCACTATTTCGTAGAAAATTTACTTTTTGACAGAAATTCATATTTTGGTGTTGAAAAATAAATTTAGATGGTTTTTGGATAAAAATCCAACTATTTTTTGGAAAATGTATTTTTTTTATTAAAAAATTCATCTATCTGAGTAGAAAATTAATCTTTTTTTGATAAGAATGCAACTGTTTGGTTGAAAAATCAACTATTTCGTAGAAAATTTATCTTTTGAGAAAAATTCACATTTTGTGTAGAAAAATTAATTTAAATATTTTTTCGATGAAAATTCAACTATATTTTTTAATATTTGTCTTTCTGATTTAAAAAGTCATCTGTTTTAGTAGAAAATTGATCTTTCTTCGATGAAAAATAACTGTTTGATTAAAAATTAAATAATTGTTTTAAAAAGGCATCATTTTTGTATGAAAATTCAACTGTTATTATCGAAAATTCGTCTTTTTGGGTTGAAAATTCAAATACCTTCGTAGAAAATTTACTTCTTATTTAAACTGGTTTTTTGTTTGAAAATTTTTTTTGAATCACTTTGTTAAAAAATAATTTTTTCGTTGAAGATTCATATTTTAATTTGAAAATTCATGTTTTTGGTTAAAGTTTGACTATTTAGTTGAGAACTGATTTTTTATAATTGAAAATTTAACTGCGTGGGTATAAGTTGAACTATTCTGTTGAATTTGTTTTTCATGAAGCTTTACCTCTTTGGTTAAAAATTTAACTATTTTGTTGAAAATTAATTTTTTTGCTGAAAATTCCTATTTTACTGGTTGAAAATTCAATGTTTCTACAGAAAATTCGTCTTTTGGCTTTCAGGATCAACAATTCAGGTGAACTTTTTTTTCTTTCATCACTCAGAAATCTTTTTATTTGTGAAAAATTCGTCTTTTTAATTTTATCAATTACATTTCATCCTTCTAGGTTGAACTATCAACTATTAAACTTTTTTGTTACGAATTTTCTTTTAAGGTTGAAAATTGAACTATTTCTTCGAAAATTCAATTGTTTTGTAGAGAATTTAATTATTTTTTAGAAAATTTAAGTATTTTCTTAAAAAGTCATCTCTTATCGTAGAAAAGTCACTTTTTTGTTTAACAGAAATAAATTTCAAAATTTTTCGATTTGTATATGTATGTGAATGGGATTTGTATGTTAATGGTTAAAGAAAAAAAATTGGTCGAAGAAAAATCATAGAATTTTGAAAATGAAGTTTTCTCCCTGCACAGCACGCATTATCTTAAATACAACTAATTTCCACTAGTTTCAAGTCCCATATCTTATTATTTCTGGAAACCATAAATTACGTACAGCAATAGGGGGGTAGAAACATTTTGTTACGGTTCTGTTACGTAATTTACGTACGGCCCCTTTCCTAAAACGCATTTTCTCCTTTGCCTGCTTAGTCAAGCTTTGTTTATAAAATACCGGTGCGGACCGATATGAGTTCTCTGAAAGAACACATCGTGTGGCATTTATATTACGCATCTACATTTAGAATTAGGCTAATTATATTTCCTGAAGAAGATTAATAAATTCTATCACTTATATCCAGAAAACAATAACAAAAGAGAGAGAGAGAGAGAGAAGGAGAGAAAGAGAGATGGAGAAGGAGAGCGATGGAAAAGGAGAGAGAGATGGAGAAGGAGAGAGAGAGAGAGAGAGAGAGAGATGGGCAAAGGGAGAGACTGACAGGCTCCTTTCTGTGGGTGAAGAAAAGCGAGCCTCCGGTCTGCGCCATAAGACACAACGTGTGTGTCACAGGCCTGCGTTACACTATGCAGTCGTGGTTTCATTCGAAGCAGGCGCGACTCCCCATATCGAGGTTTAAGATGTTTACACACGAAAAATCTGGCTTCTACAATCGGATAAACTACCGTTATTTGCCTTTCGCTCCAACGAAAACTAAAGGTGTTTTTTTCTGGTCACCCTAATGGTCATCAACTGACTCATCCTCTGTACATGGACGACCTAAAGATATACACTAGTTCAAAGCAGAAACTACAGCAAGTGATCTATGTCACAAAGCAGAATCCAGTGATATTCATGCAGAGTAGGGTGTATTGCAATATACGAATTTTTGAAACTGAAAATGCTTGGGGTTCCATTTTCTTCCTTTTTGTCTAAGAAAGAAAACTGTACAGTTTCATTGCAATCAAAAAATTTGTTGGATGTTCCGCAAAGCCAAAATAATTTAAAAACATACCAAAAAACAAGGGGACGTTTATAACTCACGTGACTCGAGGGG